>JAVLUD010000319.1:0-10139 GCA_032162045.1 Torpedo suessii
TACAGGCAAGGAAAATGTTTCTGAGCTGGATGTTTGAAGGAGCCATCCAATTAGTTTCACTCCTTTTGTATTTCCAAGCAGCCCTGCAAACCTCTCCTTTAGTATGAACTAATCGGGGATTCCAAAATGATGAAAGGAATTGACAAGGTCAATAACCAACTTTCAATAGTTTAATGCTGTTGCGTGCAGACTGACATAATGCTCCAGTGTCTACTAATAAGACCCCCTAGGTTCTCCCATACCAAGTGGTTTAATTAGAAATTAAGCTGAAATAATCAAAATGATAAATTGAAATGCCAAACTACATCCCCGTTATCACCCAAGCCCAAGAGCTAACATTTAGTTGTTAAGTACTTACCAAGTAGTGCTTCTGCGAGAAAAACCTGGAAAATGCCATTGCTATAGAAGTTCAGCTCAAATAGGGCTGGAATCGTTGTGGTTGGTGCAATGAAGAACTCACTGTTTCGCCGGGAACTTCTGACATTGACACAATCACCCAGCAAATGTAGAGCATGCATTACAACATCTTCGGAATTTCCAGAAAACCCCAGATCAAAATCCCGAGTCAGCACTACCTTCTTCATTGAGAAAAAATCTTGTACCAATTTTGATAAGTGGACACCCTGAATAAAAAAAATACCAAGTCAAAATAATATCAGATGCTTTATATATAAAATCACAATCCACTTTTTAGTGCAATTAATGAGAGGTTTTTGGGAATTATGAGAAGATATTGCTCCTAATGCTGCATTAGTTTTGTTATACAAGTAGAAGGTTGATTGCAAATACAAAAATCTGTGTCACTGCCTGAAGCCCATGATTCTTCCAAGTCAAGCTACATGTACACACGTGTACTCTGAGTAAGGCCACAGAACATTTTTTCCAAAGAGATTTATGATGCCTGCTCTTGATTATTTTTCACTCTGTGGACTGATGCAGGAAAAGCAAATGTTGAATTACCAATCCAGAGCAAGTCAAATCCAAGTTTTTTATATTTCATGTTTTCAAAGAACCATTATAACTCAAAAAATAAATGCTAGGATTTTAAGAGTGAATGTATGGAAAACATTTAAAATGCAAACATATTTTTGTGTGATTTTGTGATTTGTTTCATGTAACTGAAGACAGACTCCTTGAAAGAAACAGCCAATGTGATGCAGTAAACCATTTGCTGCAAATTACTGGCCACCCCTCATTATGTTTTCATGTGTTAAACAATTCTAAATTGATCGGCTTCACAAGCTTAAAGCGCAACTTTCATCTCCACTATGCCAAACTGCTATATAAAAAAAAACAGTGAATAAACCTTGACGGCATGTGCCAGTTTTAAAGGTAGTTCTCA
Source organism: Torpedo suessii (assembly GCA_032162045.1). Taxonomy (NCBI): domain Eukaryota; kingdom Metazoa; phylum Chordata; class Chondrichthyes; order Torpediniformes; family Torpedinidae; genus Torpedo; species Torpedo suessii. The sequence goes on from JAVLUD010000319.1 coordinate 1,343, forward strand.
AATGCAAAGCTCTCACCTCTCTGTGCCGGTAAAGCAGTAAACATGCAACAATGTGAGTGGACATCACAGCAGAACATCTACTGGCAGCTAGAATATTAAAATGAAATGATAGTCAATGAATGGAATGCAACAAGACAACATCTAGAGGACACTCAATCATCAACCACTTGATCAATTATGTTGCAGATTTCTACACTGTTCATTAGTTTCCTTTTTGAAAAGGACCAGAATTTTCAAAACTAAAAAATTTTCTGAAATGGTGATATGTATCCACTCAAAATGTTTGCAAGTTTCCCAACTTCACAGATTTTTTAAAAACTTCCTCTCATGAAGGCAGGGACTCGTTCTAAAATACAGCAGGCATTAATAGCTCTCTGATATCTCGGACAAATCTTCATTTCCAGTTTGAACTGAGACTGCATATAAATAGGCATTTTAACTCTGGCACTGCTGGGGAGTTGGGTGCGGGGAAGAGGTTGCATGCAGGCTGTGTGAGTGGAGGCATAAACAGCTGAGCCCAATTCTGCCCACACACACTTTCCAGTATGACAGTAACTGACAAAAGGAACACCAGAAGAATTTTCCCAACTCTCTTGACCAAGAGTCAATGATCCAAAACTCACTGCTACTTTAGAAACAGCCCATTCAACTGATGCTGATCATATTCCACATGAACTTCTTCTGTCCCATCATTTAACCCTATCACTATATTCATGCCCTTAACATACCCATGCACATGCAGCTTTCACTTGAAATCAACTGTGTTATTTTTTTCCAGTGACTTGAAATTCCATTCAAGTTGAATTTGGGGAGGTTTGATGGAGTTATACAAAATTGTGGTTGGCAGCACGGTTAGTGGAGCGGTTAGTGTAGCGGTTAGTGCAACGCTGTTACAGCGCCAGTGACCCGGGTTAAAATCCGTCGCTGTCTGAAAGGAGTTTGTACGTTCTCCCCGTGTTTGTGTGAATTTCCTCCGACCTTTCAAAACATACGGGGGTTGTAGGTCAATTGGGGTATTTTGGGCAGCACGGGCTGGTGTGCTGTATGTCTAAATTTTAAAAAAAATTAAGAGGGGCATAGATAGAGTAAATGTAAGTAGGCTTTTCCAATTGATGTTAGGTGAGACAAGAACAAGAGGACATAGGTTAAGGGTGAAATGTTTAAAGGGAACATTAAGTGGATCTTCTTCACGCAGAGAGTGGTGAGAATGTGGAACGAGCTGCCCGCTGAATTGGTGAATGCGGGTTTGATTTTGACATTTATGAAAATTTTAGATAGGTACATGGAAGGGAGGGGTATGAACAGCTATGGTCCAGGTGCAGGAGAATGGGACGAAACAGAATAATAGTTCGGAGTGGACTAGATGGGCCGAAGGGCCTGTTTCTGTGCTGTAGTGTTCCATATAACAATCAACTAACGCCATTTCCTTATTTGCTTTTTCTTGCATTGTTGATTCATGAAAGTACTATTATTAGTTTCACATAAAACTGAATACTTAATTTGAAATCAGCAAAGAAAATTCAAAACTTTAAAAATTCCATCCACACTTACTGAATAGTGCATGTTTGGCCACATTGGAGATCAGCTGCCTCCTGTACTGTTCATCCGACAAATCTCCAGAGTTAACAATTGGAGCATGATCTTGCTCAACATGGTTGAGTCCTCGTCTATATGGATAGAGTGGAGTGAAACATTGTGGGACATTTTTTAATAATAAAAGTTAGATATATTAAAAAATATATAAAAAGATTATGGAGTGACTAGTTTGCAGCAAAAGTACATAGATCTAACAATGAAAAAGGAAACAAAATTTGCTTTAATTTGGCATTAATCTGCCTTTCAACTAATTTGAGATTTAATTTTATTGGTGAAAATTTTCTTTCAAAAATTCAGTGATCGTGCCCAGTTATTTCTTGACAAACTGAACAGAACAATATACTTTCAATAAAGAAATGATTTTAAAAGATTTGTTTATAGACTATTAACCAATGCAGCACAAGTTGTGGTGTTACGATGAAAACCTTTTTACTTTGTATTGCCTGGTTAGAAACTCGTGTGATGCAAAATACTTCTAACAATTGTTGCATCTGCTTCCAACCTCAGAGTCACCATCCGAATTTTGATTGTAAATCACTTAGAAACTTATTAAAGCTATGCAAACTTGCACATACAAGTTTTATAAATTGAACAAATAACTATCGATTCCTCGTGTGCACCGTTATTGGTCAAATGTTGTGCATGCCACTGTAAATAAAGAAATTCAAACCTCAGCTGTTTGTTGAGGATTACAGAATGCACACTATAATAATGCAAATACAAAATGTGCTTCCCTTCAGGAACCCAGTGCTTACCTTTCAGTGATAATAGTCGGAAGAAGAACTTCTTCCAGGGAAAGGGTCACAGGCATTGGACGGTTCCTCTGAGCATCAATATATTCCTAGAGAAACAAAGATTACGTTTTTACTTTGCTATCTTCACACATATTCTAAAGAGTTTTTAAATGCATAGACCATCAAATTAGTATTTACAATGGAGATATTGAAACACGTTTTGAAAGAGCCAATCGTCATAATGCCAAAATTATTACAACAATAACCTCTGTTTTGCCTGACTACGAAGACAAACAAGCACTTAACCCCAAAGCCAACAATGGAAAAGTATGAATTTTGATACACTTTGGGAAAATATAACTTGAAGTCAGAGTACAAGGTTAATGGCAGGATTCTTAGCAGTGTGGAGGAATAGAGGGATCTTGGGGTCCAAGTCGATAGATCCCTCAAAGTTACTAAGTTTATAGACAGTTAAGAAGGTGTATTGGGTGCTGGCCTTTCTTCGTCCAGGGACTGAGTTCAAGAGCCGCAAGGTAATGTTGCAGCTCTATAAAACTCTGGTTAGACCACATTTATTTTCAATTCTGGTCACCTTATTATGAGAAGGATATGGATGCTTTAGAGAGTGTGCAGAAATTTACCAGAATGCTGCCTGGATTAGAGAACCTGTCATATGAGGAAAGCTTGAGCGAGCTATTGTTTTTCTCTTTGGAGCGACAGAGGAGAGGCAACTTTATTGGCTAATTGGGTTTTAAGAAGATGTCTGAGGTATGTTTTTTGTTACACAGAGAGTGGTGGATGCCTGGAACGTACTGAGGGATGGTAGTAAAGGCTGATACAATTGGTACATTGAAAAGACTCTTAGATAGGTACAAGGACGCAAGAGAAATGGGCGGTTACAGACTATGAAGGAGGGAAGGGTTAGATTGGTCGTGGTGTAGGTTTATATATGTTGACACAACATTGTGGGCCAAAAGGGCCTGTACTGTAATGTTCTATGTTACATGTCAAATCTCCTTAATGGAAAAATCTAGCTGATGAAAACATGGGAATATGTCCAGGTGGAAAAGAAACTAATTTTCCCTCTAGATATTCAGAGGTCTCACAAGATGTGAAACAATTGTGGGAAATCAATGATATGAAGTGAAAATAAAACGATGCCTCCCTACTGTGAATTATGTCTCTTACACCACACGAACTTTATGTACAAATCAAACTTTATATTTAAACTGCACCCATTAATATAAAGTGAGCCATGATACAAATATTCAGTTAATTGGAAAACACAAATCAGTGAAATGCTTGGTTTGATAAATATGGCTCCAAATGCTAAATTCAAGAGGCATTTAGTCACTCACCTTAACAGAAAACGGCTGTCCAAAGTCAACTCGGACACAGCCAAAGTTCTTGCGAAGCATTCTGAAGACTCCTTGTGCAATACCCCAAAGACTTTCTTTTTTTTTGGGCTTCCCCTAGAAATGAATATTTATCAGCATTACTTTATGAAACTTAGGACAGAACTAGTGACAGAACCTTTTCAGTTAAAAAAAGGGTAAAGGTAAAGGGAAAAGGTTCAAAAGATCACTAAAGCTTGCTTGTCACAAAAATAAGGTGTTGGGTGTTAATTACTCCAAAGTAAAGTCAATACAGAACTCAGGAATTATGTTATATCAGTGCTCATATGTGTTGCCCTCAAAGCTTATTGAGTTTCGACAGTTCCAGCATCTTGCGTTCACTTAAATAAAACAGAAGATGTCAAAAACACTGAGCAGGTGAAGCAGAATCTGTGGAGAGAGTAAATATTTCAGGTCGGTGAGCTTTTGTTCGAACTGGAAATGTAAAAGAAAAAACATGCTTAAAGTTGCAGAGAGGGGTGGGATTGGAGAGGGTCTAACTGTGACAGGGCAGAGACCAAGGATATCCAGGTAATGCAATTGCTTTTGGCAAAAGAACATATTGGAATTGTGAGATGCAGAACGCAGCAGTTGCTTGGAATCTGGGACAATAGTGAATGCTGGAAATGCTACCCAGCCAATCAGGTAGCACCTACAAAGTTGAGATAATGTTAGAGGAGGATGATCTTTCATCAGAACTTACCGGTTCTGTCAGAGGCAGGAAAGGCTGAAATGATTGAATTCAATATTGAGACCCAAGGGTAGCAACGTACTTACATGTAATGTTAAGTGCTGGTCTTCAAGCTTACATCATTGGGACAGTTTAAGAGGCAAAATACAATAGACCAAGTGGGCGTAAGATGGAGGAAAAAAATGATAGGTGTCACCCTTGCAGACTGAATGGTGATGAATGACAAAGCAGTTTCCCAACCTGCATTTTTTTTCTCCCCCAAATAAAAGGGAACACATTATAAACACTGAATGTAATCTAGTAAATTGGAAGTGCAAGTGAATTGGTGCTTCTCCTGGAAAGATTTAATGTCTCCCTGAAAGCTGGGAATAGAAAGAAAATACATCAACCACTCAGAGACTTAATGTGGGCAAATGTAGATGACCAAAAAATGTTTGTCTGGATGTGGTGGGCAAATGGGCCCATTTCTGTGCCAACTAAATGAGGTTGAAATATGAGAGCAACACTCATGCCACACTAGTGTTCCGCTGTGGGCGGCATGGTCAGCGCAACACTGTTATAGCGCCAGCGACCGGGTCTGGGGTTCAAATTCCACGCTTTCTATAAGGAGTTTGGACGTTCTCCCCATGTCTGCGTCGGTTTCCTCCGGGCGCGCCAGTTTCCTCTCATCGTTCAAAAACATACTGAGGGTGTAGGTCAATTGGGTGTATTTGGGCAGCATGGGCTCGTGGGCCGAAAGGGCCTGTTACCATGCTGTATGTATGTCTAAATGTCTAATGCCAGAAAGGCCATTTCCAACTATTGGTTCTGATGACAACTTTAGCACCTTTGAAAGGTGGGTGCCATAATCAACCCGAAATCTAATCGGATTAGCTGCATAAATACTGTGGCTGCAAAGGCAGGTCAAAATTGGCAACTTGCAACAAGTACTTCACCACCTGACTTGTGAAACACCTTCCACTATGAAAAAATTTAGGAATTTGCTTCAATTAGTATATTTCTAATAAAGCTCATGAAGTTTAACATTATCCAGGATAAAGTAGCCTATTTGATCAGAACAGTCTGCCTCGTTCACCACTCACTCCCTCCACAAGTGTGTCATGGTTACAGGTGCACCTAGCAACTCACAAAAGGCTTTTTGACCTCCTAACCCTGTAATCTCTAAAGAACCAAGACAGCACGCCGTAGGGAATATAACTCCTCCAAGCACTGCTTCAAATCAAACACCATCCTGGTTCAAATCCTTACGCTGTTGTAATCCATAGCTACGTGCCCAATAGCACTGTGCAAGTACTTTGCCAATATAAACTTCAATAAGAAGGCAACTTGTCAGCACCTTTTCAGAGCTAGGTACAGATGGCCAACTAAGGCTAATCATACTAGTGGGATGAGCAACAATGGGAGAAAAAGTATCGACAACATTTCAGGTTGCATCCCTTCATCAAAACTCACTGATGTCTTGAGTTTTAATGAAAGGTTCTGACCTGAAACGTTGACAATTCCTTTTCTCCCACTGAAGCTGTTTGACCTGGAGTTTCTTCACAAGATTGCTTTTTGCTCCAGATTCCAGCATCTGCAGTCTCTTGCGTCTCTAATCTTGTCAGTGATGTGAAAATCCCATGTATTAAGTAAAGAAGAAAATAAATAACTGACACTTGTATTTACATACTTTCTACAGAATTGCAAAACAAATACAGTAAAATGCCTGTTATCCGGAATTCAAGCAACTGGCAAAAAGATTAATAAATAGGCAAAAAGTATGAAGGTTTAAAGTTGGCACCCCCAGCGATTAGTTCGCCAATCACGCAACACGCAATCTCAAGCAACTGGCAAATTCACTTATCCGGCATCTACCAATCCCCATCTGCGCCGGATACCAGGGATTTTACTGTACAATTCAGAGAAAGAAACAGGACAAATGTCAGCAATCAAAAGCGCATTAAATGTTAAAAATGATACCCACCAGCTGTTCACTGTTGTAATTGCCCTCAATGATCCTGTCATAGGAGATTCCCACTGGAATAATCATGACATCAGTAACGATATTCTCATGGAGGCTATTGACCACAATGGAAAGAAGTCCTGTCATGGCCATATATGGTTTACCACTGCGAGACCGAGTGCCTTCAACAAATATTTCCATAAATTGCTGCTGGCGCAGAAGTTCCTCAATGTACTGTCGAATGGAATTGACATCTTTTATTAAAATGAACCACTCATGCCATTTTTTACTGCCAAACATTGATTACAAGCTGATATTTAAAAAAAATATTATCAGCACTCATCAACTGGTACATCTATTGGCAAAGACCAGTGGAATGGAGCACAAACTCATGAAAATCTAGGGTTAGAAACAAAGTAGCAAACTTACAGTGACAAATACAGTAGAAGTCCTAAAATCCTGATGCCAGAAATCCGGACCACCCGAGAATCTGGACTTTTCGAAAACTCTCAAACTTTTAAAATTTAGCGGGATTTTGAATGTGTGCGTGCGTGAGCCCCACAGATGCACGGTGGCATTTTTCTTTTTCGTTAAAACTGCTCGTTTTGATAAATGAAGCATGCTGTATTTGCTAATGAATAAACGATCAAAATGTACCTGTTCATCTCTTCTTTATTCCTCCTTAAATTTGAATTTTAAAAGTACTGCCCGAGAATCTGGAAAATCGGAAAATCTGGACCAACCCAATCCTCGAGCAGTCCGGATTTTCGGTCCTACTGTATATCTGCAGATAAATGGTTTGTGTTGAATTTAATTACTGAGAAAATGTAAGATTTCCAAGGTTAATTCATGCAGTCATAACACGATCTGCTTGACATGAAAACAAATAGTGGATAAAAATATTAACTTTGAAAAAAATTGGCAAATTTACAGTTCCAAACCAAACAGTGAAAACACTTTATCTTCCTGTAGCTTTATTGTTATTGAAAATGATAGAGTCCCTTATAGAGGATTGCAGAAAATGTATGCCATTCTCAACAAGCTGCCCAAAGCATGAATGGAAGAGCTGGATTGAGAAAATACTTTTTAAAGGATTTGGGAGAAATGGACCAGTTTATAAAGGGAACTCAAATGGTAACATTCACGTGGGGAAAGCCTTGGCAGGACATAAGGAGGAGAGTTGGAATAGTTGAGTTTGGAAGTCACTGAAGATATCATTGTGCAACAGCCAAAGCAAGCTATCTCACCTATTTCTCATGCCTCTGCTCTCACTTCTGTATCTCAAAGGCACTCTCCTCGCTTTTACTTTCCATTCCTCTGGTCTTGACATTTATCATATCATCCTTTGCAATTTCTACTAGCTCCAACAGACCCATCTTCCCCCTCCTTTCCCTTAGGTGTGACTTTCTTGTCTGCTCTTGTTCTTCACCAACCATTCCCATCCTACAATACTTACCCATGCAACTGCAGCAGATGCAACCCATGTCCTTCTACCTCTTCCCCTCCCACTATCAGCTATCCAAATGGTCTCTCGAGGTGAAGCTGAAATTCACAAACTTCTGCCAATCTATTGTGCTGCATTCAGTGTTCACAGTGTGTTCTCCTCTGTTTTGGAGAAGCTAAATACAGATTGGATGATCACTATGCAAAACATCCAAGTTCAGTTCACAGGGGTGAGGCTAAGTTTCCTCTTGACTGCACTTTAATTCTTGATTCCATTCCCACTCTGAACCTATCTGTTTTATGGCCTCCAGCAAAGTTGCAATTTCACCCATGACAAGTTTGAGAAACAACACCTCATCTTCTATCTGGGCTCATTACAGCCTTCCAGTTTCTCTATTTAAATCAGAATTGGTTAGTTTTTCTGTAAGTCATCTAACTAAGATATTGGTTTCGTTTTTATTCCCCCTCTCCTGAGCACCCCTGACTTGCTATTTATAACATATCACACTTCTAACTGCACCAGTAACAACTTATCCCCACAGCAATCCTGACCTGAACATAGGACAAATGTCCTTTTTGACAATCTATCCATCTCCCACCTTCTCTGCAACTTAAATCTAACTTTTCAGTTCCAATTTCTGGCGAAGGGTGAAACATTAACTCTATTTTTCTTTGCGCAGATGCTGCTTAACCTGATGAGCATTTCCAGCATTTTCTGTTTTTATTTCTTGATGGCAAGAGTAACACATCTATGGCTGCCATGGAGAGGCTACAGAGAAGAGGGACAGAGCCCCTATTTTGAATGGAAGAGCCTTGGACATTCAGATCAGTGAGATATGTTCCAAGATATGTTCCTGTGTGCTGAGATGAGGAAGGAGGGGCTGGGACTGGGTACAAAAGACCTGCAAGGGCCTCTACAGAAGATCCTGGCAGGGGAGGTTGCAGCTGTCTCATCCATTTAAGGAAATACCTATTAATTCAAGCTATGCACGGTTAT
>JAVLUD010000320.1:0-10127 GCA_032162045.1 Torpedo suessii
GGCTCAGGCCCGAAACGTCGGTTATGTATTTCTACCTTTGCTACATTAAAGACACTGTTTGACCTGCTGAGTTTCTCGTGCTTGTCTGTTTTTTGCTTCAACCACGGTGTCTACAGATTTTCGTGTTTTACTTTTTTATTAAACATACTTAAGGATCTGACCAAGAATGTAAAAGCAATCCCACGAAACCTGATGTAAATGTTACCCAAGCAGATAATAGGACAATGAAAATGTACTCTTCCGAAGTGATATTACAGAGACTGCCCAGTTTCATTTTAATGTTGAGAAACAACTGAGAGAATTACAGAAAACTAAATCCATAGAGTGAATTTATCATTTGGGAATATTTTAAACTCCAGATAGATTGCAGGTGAGTGTCAGTGTTGTGATAGATTGCATCTGAGTTGTACTTGCCCAGATGTATTTAAATTCTTAGACCTACAGTACATATATGTGCACCCTTCATCTCCTGAAATAGGCAGAAAGCAGAAGCTGACCAGCAGATAGGAGGTAAATACCATGTGGCCAAGGAATCAAAGAAGGCTCGCCCACAAATAGGTTATGTCTCAGGCAGTGGGTTTTAAGGAGGGTTTAACTTGAGGGTATGACAAACTCTGGGCAGGGAAGCCTGCAGGTTTGCTCTACATTTTGAAATACCTCAGTGAGTTTCTAGACACTTTGGATCATTGTCAATATATTTTGGAAAACCAATAAAAATACAGATGCTGGAATACAAAACAAAAACGCTGGATCAAGTCAGCCAGTCAAGTTGCATCTGTGGAAAGAGAAATCAGCTAATATGTCAGGATATGCTGTAAAAACTGGAGTTAAAGCCAAGACTTTCTCTATATAGGCCTGAATTAAAAAGGAAAGTCTCACTGATGTAAATGGAATTTGATTTTTTTAACTATGCAACAAAATATAGGCCATCACGTTTAAGTGTAAGTTTATGTGTCACTAAATAGAGGGGTTCTTCTGTGAACAGCCTAACAGCTTGTCTCTAACATTCATACAGTCATGTAAAGAGAACAATTTAGAGTATAGAATTACAATGAAAAGAAGATCACACTCCAGGAACAGGAGAGTGAGATACAGTATTCCATTTTAAATTCTCCTTCCCTGGTGTATTTTAATTGTGCAGGATTTGGATCAGCCAAGAAAAGACACCTGATGAAATTTCAACTTGAAGAACTGGAATGTGATATTAATTTGTCTCTTTCTGAAATCAGAATCAGGATGATATCAAAGCAGCATGAAATTTGAACTGAAAGGTGCCCTTTCTGGAGAAGTCAGCATGACTTAAGTGCTCTATTTTAGGTTTCACTAAACTCATAAGATTCATTAGCTCTCCCAGGCCTTTACTACCATGATTTTGATCCAAATTTGTCTCATCCTCTAAATGAAATTCATTTTAAAGAAATTAATATTTTAATGTGATTGGATGATGCTGATGATAAATTAATAAGAGTCTTGGCTTGACACTAGGCTGTTTGCTGGGTGCTTATAATGATGCTTTCAGCTTCAAAAACAAAGGAAGCAGAAAGCTCTGTTAAAAGTTTGAAAACTGGATACTATTGTTCGTTGTTCAGCTGTTTCTCGTGATGATCAATTTCATTGATTGGGTAAGAAGAAACCACTTGCTGAAACTTTACCCAAATTGCTACAATCTCCGTTTCAAAACTCCTTAACCATCAACAAATTTACTTTTAGTTTTTTCTGGGTTTTCTTTTCTCTTGCCAGTGAACAAACTCCTTAAAGTAAATAGAATAACTGTCAGAGGGAAGAGTGCAGAAATAAGATGCAGTATGAGGTTGAAGGAAACTTGTGCGATTCTAATATTAGTCGATATGTATAACAGTCATGAGTGGCTTAAATGAAATATTTCCAACTGCAGTCTTTTAGTAATGAAAAGGACATTGTTTCATTTGTTATCAAAGCCTTTGGCTAACTCAAATTGACTTAATTTTTCAATAATGAATGTTAGGTCTGAGCATTTAACTATAATGAAAGGGAGAAACCAATTTAACAAAGAAATATTTTCTTCCATTCAGGATATCCTAACCCCGCTTCAGGCAAAAAAGTACAAATATTTTCTATCAAGATTGTCCGTAGTGGCTCTTTCCAAATGCCAGTATCAATCACTGATGACTGGATCAATAGCTGTATTTTGGCCCCAATCTCCTCCGAGAGATGGCATGTCATCAGTGACAGACAAATATCACAGTCAAGCAAAATATCCAGCCAGGCCTGGTAACATTTTTATTGATTTTTGTTGCACAAATAATGTCTTTTTTGGCTGAATGAATGGCTCAGAGGCAAACAGTCATTGTTTATGATTTCAAAATGCAATAAAGCGACTGGAAATACATTATGGCTGATGTCTCAAGGCACACAACATAATCATCCTTTGGTCATGAAAAACTACACAGCTGAACCCATCACTGCATAATTACACCTGCTTAAAGGCACCTGTAGGACATGCACATCTTAAACAACATTACTTGAAAATGAAACCACACTGCCCTTTAATCCACAATTACCTCAGAACCTGACAGAAAAAAAAGAAACAAGAAGTAATTCTCCAATAATACCAGCAGTGCAGTTCATGAATAATTGGTGCCTGTTCAATCCAGTGAAGCCTGCACATAAAATTCCTGCTGACAGTTTGCATCCAACACTAACAATACTGCTTCATGCATTGATGTGGAGGACAATTTTGTAAGAAGCCAGTATCACTTCATGGTAGCTTGTATAATTTGAAGCCAGCATGCCTCTCTGCAGAAAGGGATTACTCGAAAGGACATTGCAGGTTCTATGAAGAGATGGCATCGTTGGCAAAGCGGTTAGTGCAACGCCTTTACAGCGCCAGTGATAGGGGTTCAAATCCCACGCTGTCTGTAAGGAACTTGTACATTCTCCCTGTGTTTGCATGGGTTTTCCCCAGGGGCTCTGGTTTCCTCCACCATTGGAAAAGTACCGGGGTTACAGGGTAATTGGGGGTAAATTGGGCGGGTCGGACTCATGAGCTAAAATGGTCTAAATTTAATAAAATTTTATAAAAATTTAATATGAGGAAGAGTAGACTCAGAGTAACGTTCAAGGGTTTAGCTGATAAGATGGAGAAGCAAAGTGCGATCCTCTATCTGTAGGAAGTCAGCAAGACCTCTATGCACATATTAAAGCAACATAAGGATGAGTCAGTGGAGATCAATGCAAGGAATTCACCCCGAGAGATCAGGATGCCAGGCCAGAGGATATAATCAAGATCAGTGATAAATCTTCAAATGCCATTTCTGACCATTGATCCCACAAACTGCTTGAAGCTGAATGACATTCACTCCAAACCAATTCCTATCAAACATGAATAAGATGCAGCACCCCATATTTCCAACTCATCTTCAGAATGACTGTGACTGCAAGATGCACATCCAAATTCAGCTTCCACAACAGTGCTAGTTATTCAATCAAAGCAGGTACATCGCCCAAATGCATTACAAGACGCTTACTAATCTACTTCCCCGTCTCCGCATATGTTGTGACATTGGACACGAGTAGCTATCAACCAAAATTGCAGGCCACAGTATATGTCAGTGAGCAAGCAAGTTCTCCTGAGGAGGACTCAAATGAAGTTACAAGGAAATGTCTGCCTTTTTCCACAAACGTGGCTTCCCCTCCACCACCATCAACTCAGCCCTCACCCGCATCTCCTCCATTTCCCGCTCATCTGCCCTGGCCCCCTCTGCCCCCAGATGCAACAAACATAGAATCCACCTCATCCTCACCTACCACCCCACCAGCCTCCACATCCAACACATTATCCGCCTGATACTTTTCTTTTTTATTTTATTTGGTCTGTAAGGAACTTGTTGAGTGACGGAAATAACAATTTAACAACAACTTGAATTCATTTTACAGTTTACATTGTAACGTTTGCATTGTTTGAAAATTAAAGTTGAATTTAATTTGCATATCTGTGAATATCTTAAAATCAATGAGAAGAAACAGTTTTGATCAAAAACCCAGACTTCACTTGAACTGGTGATTGCTTTAAAAATTATATCAAGCAAATTATGCCAATCTATTCTCCTTGTATTTTAAGGAGGAAACCATTATTGGTTGGTTTGGTGCTGACTAGACTGTTAATAAAATCTTGCAGATGTGTCTTCATGGTTATGACTAAAAATATAAATACCGAGATATTTTTGCACATATATCAAAATACTTCTCATCAGTATTTTTATGATTGTCACTCTAGATGTCCTGCAAAAAAATGTTGTCCACCGCTAACTGAAATTTTTGCGATGTATAATCACCTCTACATGGAATCAGTCTGAAATCACAGCCCTCACTTCACTGTATTTCCCCACTTCACAGACGGCTCCATCAGCAATTTGAGAGCTACAAGGAGCAAATAAGGAAGATTGGTGATGAAGCCAGGCGATACCAGGGGGAACACAAGGATGATGCTCCAACATGCGGGATCTGCCTCAAAACCAAGTTTGCTGATGGCTGTGGCCACATCTGCTCTTATTGCCAGACCAAATTTTGTGCCAGATGTGGGGGTCGGGTTACTCTTCGCTCAAATAATGTGAGTACACCTCACTCTGACTTATTATGGATTTGCTCAGTATTTATATTTGAGAGCTACCTAATCATTTTGTGATTTTTGTATGGATTCTCTGCCCAGGAAACAGTAGAGGCTGCCGCATTAAATATATTTAAGACACGGATAGATTTTTGCACAGAGGGGGAATTGAGGGATATTGGGAAACGGTAGGTAGGTGGAGCTGAGTCCACGGCCAGATCAACGATGATCTTATTGAATGGTGGTGCAGGCTCGATGGGCCGGATGGCCGACTCCTGCACCTATTTCTTCCGTTCTCAGTGATGCCACATTTAATGCTCAGAGCCAATGAATGATGCCACAAATCAGGAAGGTGAGGAAAAGCAAAGGCAATTTAGAAGATGGGACTGGTCTCAATGAATGGACGATCGGGCTGGAGGGGTGGAAAGTGTCCGGATAAGATTGGAGGAGCTGGAAAGCTGGACTAGGATAGGTAGGTAAGACAGAAGAATATGACAACAGGCCAGGAGAGTGTGTGAACATGGATAAGGAACTCAGGGTGTCTGCCTTGCACACTGACACCCACATCCCAGAGCTAGACAAGCAAACTGTTACCCGAGCCAGGTCATCAACAACCATGGTATATCACTTTTACTGAGCTTATGTAAGCAGAACAGCGAACAATTTACAATATAAGCTTTATGCAGCTGTTGGCTGTAATCAGTATATCTGCTTTCAAAGCTGCTAAATCCAGCTCCAACAAGGCCACCTAACATTATGATACTGGAGACACTTGAAGTTCCGGGACTTCCTCCCTCTGAAGTCAGAGTTTAATGCTTTCTTGTTATGTGTGGAAGGTGGCCTCATTTTACTTTTCAGAACCCTCCCCCTTAGGATTCTGCACTGTAATGAACACAGGTTGTCATTGGGCACGGTTAGAATTTCGCTACTTGTACACCATCAGAGCAAGCATGTTTCACTTTTCTCCTCTGCCCAGTTTTCTGCAACCTCTCCTCGTGAAATATAACGGTTTCTGAAACTCCTGGTAGCCTGACGGAAATCACTAATCCTGGCCACAGACCAGCCTCACGCATGAAAGATCCCCAGACTCGAATTTAAGGGCACTGAGGTTATCTGCGGTCACACACCTGAGACTTAATTTAACAGGCGACCAATTGGAGGATTAATGGAGATGCTGGAGAGATGACATAAAATAAAAAACAGAAAATGTCAAAAATGGTGTTCCGATGAACGGTCATTGATCTGAAAGGATGACGTTGTTTTGCTCCCCCTGACCTACACCTTCTATTAAAGAGGTAGCTTGGAGTTCACCCCTCCACACTGCAGAAAAGAGATAAAAGAATTTGTTCCCTCGAGCATCACAAGATCAGGTGAACACAGAGAGTCTTTTGCCCAGAGAAGAGGAATTGGTAACCAGAGGACAGAGGATAAAGGTGAGGGGGGAGAGATTTAACAGGAACCTGAGGGATAACATTTTACACAGAAGGTGTTAGGTGTATGGAGCGGGTGCCGGAGGAGGTGGTTGAGGCAGGTACTATTGCAATGTTTAAGAAAGAAAATGGACAGATACATGGATAGGATGGGTTTAGAGGAATGTGGGCCAAATGGAGGCAGGTAGGATTGGTGTGGCTGGGACATTTTGGTCAGGATGGGCAAGTTTGGCCGAAGGGCCTGTTTCCACACAGTATGACTCTATGATTGAAATCAGAATTGGGAGTATGTACTTATCAGGAGATACTGAACAAGTTGGGATTCTTGAATGGAGATGGCCAAGAGCTGGGGTAACGGGGACCTATAACTCTGAAGTTCAGTAAGTAAATGGAAGAGATAGTCTTCATAGCAAACTAAAATTAAGAGACAGAACCTCAAGATTCAGGGGAGTAGATTTAAGACAGAGATATGGGGATACTGATTCTACCAGAGAGTAGTGAATCTGTGGAATTCTCTACCCAAGGAAGCAATAGAGGCTGCCTCAATGAATGTATTTAAGGCACAGATGGATAGATCTTTGAAGAATACAGAAATTCAATGTCATGGGGAACAGTAAGAAGAGCTGAGTCCACGGCCGAATCAGCCATAATCGTATTGAATGGTGGAGCAGACTCGAAAGGCCACATGGCCTACTCCTGCTCATATTTCTCATGTGTGTATTCATGCAGTCACCAGAATAATGTGAAAATTACATGTTGAGTATAATCCCAGGCTCCTCAATTTCTCCTCATTGGATTGTGATAGCATTTCACCGGCTGCATATTATGGCACCCTATAATAATGTGGGACAGTTAAAGCATTACATTGAATTGTTTTATTTAACTTATTTAAATTTCCTTCAGTTCTCAAAAAACAAAAGAAAAATCTCTTCTGGTCAAAGTTAGATTAGCTACGCAGAAAATCACAGAATAATGGAATTTTTAAGCATTGAAGAATGCTGCTGATAACCCATCATGTCTATCCCAGCCCAAAGTGACCACTAGTCCAATCCAACTTCGCAGTTCATGCCCCTAGGGAACAGCAGGTTCAAGAGATCATTAAGGTACATTTTGTGTTGCTGCTTCCACCACTTTGATATATGCAGAAAGATTCAAACCTCCATTCGACATTGAGTGGAAAACATTTTCCTCAACTCCTTCTCATGAACTTAAACCTGTGCTTTCATACATTTCCTTTCAATGTAGCTTATTGAGTCTGTGCCACCTCGCAGAGTGATCCTATCAATCTCTCTCTCCCATTCATTCCCCAAAACACATACTCTCACACTTGATCCTTCAGTGTCCTCCCAGGTCAATGAGATCAGGTGCACAGGTATGGCAAAGAGGAATGATCAATGACCTTTTCATTAATGTCACCCCTTTAGGACTTTCTCAGAATTTACACCCTGGACCTGTCATCCAATGAACTGCTTAAGCCTATTTGGTTAATTAATACATTTCCTTTCTTCTTGTTTAAACAAAGCATGATCACTTACAGTTTCTGGCCTCTTTGTAAAGTATAAGAGATGAAAGAGGAAATAATACATCTATAATGCTAAGAACATGGGAACATCACCAACCACATCTTGCCCTTCAAATCACACCCCATATATATATGAAAATATATAGGTGTTCTTTCATCACTGGGTCTAAATCATGAAGCTTCCTACAAAACAACACTATAGGTAAACCTGCACCAATTTATAAAGACTGCTCATCGCTGCCTTCTCCAGGGCTAAAATTGAAATTTTAGTCACTCTGCTGCATCCTTGAATGAGACAAGATGTTTTAGAGAATTGCCACTTGGATTTGCAAGTAGTATGATTGCTTCTGAGTTAGAAGATTGTGTTCATTTGAAATTTAGGATGTAATCTGTCAACATAAAAGCAAAACAGAATAAATGGTTAATTTTTGAAAAAGTTCTCGGATGAGAGATGGAATTAAGGGTTGATATTATATCACATTAAATGATATAATCATTGAAATTGGAAGTTTATCTCAAGTAGATTCCATTCAGTTCATTATATTTATGCCAGGCACACCAAGGAGTAATGTAATTTAATTCCCCATTTGCAAGATCCCATAGTACCTTTGAATGAGAACAAGCAGGATTGACCTTTATCCTGATGATGTGTTCCTCAGTCTAATTCTTCCTCTGGCAGTTTTTGATTTTATTTATTCATGTTATGGGATCTAGGCAATGCTGGTAAGGCCTGCATTGAGTGCCAATCCCTAATCGTGACTGAACTATTGCATTACATCTGATTCTGTATGCTAAATGGACAAACAGCAGTGCCTTAAAAGGATATTTTGGAAATAGAAGTGTTTTCTGGGCAACAAGCATGCTTGGTGTGGAGGAACGTAATTCATCCCTCATCAAGCTTTCTTTGGTAGCACCATCACAAGCGACTGGTTGAATCCTGAAAGTCTAGAGTTGGGTCTTGGGAAGGAAGTGAGCAATAATCTATTTGGCCTTGACCTCTCAATCTATCTGTGGAAAACCCATCTATCCATGATGACGTCAGTTGAAGTGACTAACAATTTTTGTGGAGACAAAGTTACATTTTTGCTTTGTGGATATCCTTCGGCAAACTGTCTTCGACTACAGTAATGCTAAATGGGTATCCAGGAGGTGTTGTGGACCATCAAAATCAGCACAACCACAAAAATCCACAACCACTACAACAGGGGAATTATGGATTATGGGGTATGGGCAGGTAGGTGGATCTGAGTTAATGGCCAAATCAGTCATGAACCTAGTGGATGGTGGAGTAGACTATTTTTTATCTGTTCATAATGTCGTGGTCCAACATATCCATCAGAGTGAAACAAAAACGTCTGCAGTCACTGTGATTGTATTAAAAAGCACAGAGAAATTCTGGACGAACTCAGCCGGTCTCACAACGTCCATAGGAGGTAAAGATAAATTACCGACGTTTCAGGAGGTAAAGATAAATTACCGACGTTTCAGGAGGTAAAGATAAATTACCGACGTTTCGGGCCTGAGCCCTTCTTTAAGGTATGAGCAAATAACAAGAAGGCATCAGACTAATGACTGAAGAATGCAGGGAGAGGAGTCCAGACCAACAAAAGGTGTGAATTGTATATGATAAAAGGAAAGGTAAGAATTGATTTTGGCTCCGTGAAAGGAGACAGAGGGAAAAGGGAAGAGAGAGAGAGAGCTGTGGGAAAGGCGACAAGGGAAAGAAGAATAGGGGGAGGGGGCAGTTTAATGGAAACCAAAGAAGTCGGTGTTAATATCATCTGGTTGGAGGGTGCCCAGATGGAAGATGAGGTGTTGTTCCTCCAATTTGCAGGTGGTCTCAGTCTGGCTGTGCATGAGACCATGGACAGACATGTCAGCAAGGGAATGGGATTGGAATTGAAATGACTGGCCACTGGAAGATCCATGCTATTGCGGCAGACAAATGGCACTTGTTGACCAATAGCCTGTTCACTGGCATACAGTTTAACTTTTTGCCGGGACCACTTGATATCAGAGGTGGTCAAAAGAGCTGAATTCCAGAGGTGAGGTGAAAGTGACTGCACTTGGCATTAGCCAGTATTTGACTGAGGCACCAAGGCTCCCTATGATGACCATGGGCTTGAAGAGGAAAACATTCCAATGGATAGAGCCATTACATAGCATAAGAAACAGGAGTAGAAGTCAGCCCTCTGGCCTGACAATCCCGTTCTATCTTTCCCATTTAGAAGGTGTATGGTATGCTGGTCTTCATTATCCAGAGGACTGAGGTCAAGAGCCCTGAGGTAATGTGAAAGCTCTATAAATCAATGGTTAGATGGGTGCCTTATTATAAGAAGGATGTGGAAGCTATAGATTGGGTGGAGATGATATTTACCAGGATACTACATGGATTAGAGAATTTCTTGTGAAGAAAAATTGAGCGAGCTAGGGCTCATCTCTCTGGAGCGATAGGGGGATGAGAGGCAAAGTAATGGAGCTGTACAAGGTTATGAGAGGCATAGATAGAGTGGGCAACCAGACTTTTTTCCCCAGGGTAGACAATTGTAGAGCAATAGGGGAATGGGTTAAAGGTGAGAGGGGGAAGATT
>JAVLUD010000321.1:0-10120 GCA_032162045.1 Torpedo suessii
TTTATCTTTGCTATATAAAGTACACTGTTTGACCTGCTGAGTTTCTCCAGCATTGTGTTTTTACTTCAATCACGGTGACTGCAGACTTTCGTGTTTTACTCCTTGTAGGTTTCACTCAAGGTCGGCTTCCTCTCACCTCTGTTAGTTATCATTGATATAAACTGATAGGTCTGTAGCTGTTCAGATGTAATTTATCTTGTTTCCAAACTGGTCGAGCTTCCCCAGCAGTTAGTTACTCCCTCGTGATCACTATCAGCACTTCACAAACATTGCCTATTCTTTCTTGGTTGTCTGGTGTAGATGCTTCTCTCCCTGGAGGTTTTCGTCTTTTAAACATTAATAATAACTTGTTGATGTTGGAGTCCATAAATCTTCATGGATTATCCCCAGTAATGCAGGGCATTTAGTCTTTAGTGAAAACCTGAAGGAAATGGCTATTGGATACATTAGCTACTCTGAGCTCATTCAATTTCATTCCCATTGGCACTGGGACGGGAGTACTGAATGGCTTGACTTAGTACACCTCCTAATCAGTTACTGTGAGTAACAAACACTTATATTATAGCAGAAGGACTGGAGTTCATTCTGCACTGCAACACTATGCTAGAGTGTTAAAAATTTGAGAGAGATCTGCAGTTGATTATTTCAGAATAATTCTGATATTGGCAGTGCATACAGGTTGATTGGAGCTGGATTCATGCACTTATTATTATTCTTTGCTCAGTATGGTGCTCAGTACACAGACAGGTGGTATATCGTGAGAAAGCCTTTTCTTGCTTTATTAAATCCATTCTATCTGCTGTCAACGATACCAAAGGGCAGGGTTTCTCTGCCTTCAACCTGCATTCCCAGAGCACAGCCACGCTCATTGGACCTGAAAGCAGTCACTATTTGCCACAACAAACTGCCTTTATCCCTCCTGAGGTAATTACAGGCCCAGGTCAAGGACTCCAGACCATATCGATTACACTTCGCTGCACTGCCGACCCCCAAGCACAGGCCGTCTCCACTCAGGCACAGATAGCTTTTAAGTACACTAGACGCCAGGCTTTCTCAGAACTCTCAGTTGCTGTAACTGGAAACCGGGGACCAGTCAGCCTTATCAGTTCTAGCCTGTGGCACTGGGGAGATCTGCCCTGGACCCTGCATATTTTGTTTTCAATGAATGAGCATCACTTTCTACCCCATACTTGAAATAATTTCTCAAACACCTTTACTTCCTAAATCTCTTGTTTTCCAGTGAAGAGAAAAGTATTAAAATACTAACACCACGCTTAATTTTTCCTCATTATGTTCACCATATCCAGGAACACATTGGAAAAGTCACAGAATTCCTAATGCTGACAATATAAAAAGGAGCTTCAGTAATTGGCTACATTTGTTTCAGAATTTTCACATACTTTATCAGTTTGTTTCTTGGGAGCCACTATCTCGGAGGATCTTTCCTGTACCCAACACACCAATGGCATAGTGAAGAAAGCATGTCAGCGCCACTATTTCCTCAGGAGTTTGCTGAGGTTTGTTATGACACCAGAAACCCTGGCAAATTTCTACCGATGTGTGGTGGAAAGTGTGCTGACCGGCTGCATCACGGTCTGGTATGGGAACACCAATACCCCTGAGTGTAAAGCCCTCCAAAAGGTAGTGGACACAGCCCAGGACATTACTGGCAAAACCCTCCCCACTATTGAGTACATCTACAGGGAACGCAGCTGTCGGAGAGCAGCAGCAATCATCAAAGATCCACACCACCCTGCACATGATCTGTTCTCACTGCTCTCATCAGGAAAGAGGTATAGATGCCACAAGACTCGCACCACCAGGTTTAGGAACAGCTGCTACCCCTCCACTATCAGAATCCTCAACGACAAACTCAATCAGGGACTCAATTAAGGACTCTTACTTGTGCACTTTATTGATTTTTCTTTGCTCTCTCTGTATTGCACAGTCAGTTTCAGTTTTATTTTCAGTTTCATTCGTTAACTGTTAGCAGTTCTTTCGATTGTTTACATGTTTACGCTGTGTACAGTTTACTTTTTGCACTACCAATTAGTGATAATTCTACTGCTCCCACAGGAAAAAAGAATCTCAGGATTGTATGTGACATCATGTATGTACTCTGACAATAAATCTGAAATCTGAATCTGAACTTCACAGACTTTATCTTGAGTTTCATTGAACAAGTTGTGAACTTTGCAAATGAAACTTGAACACATTTTCCAATATCCAGAGAGAACCATTTCACAATAATTTGTGTGATCCCACTAACAGAGTGCATGAGTTTGTTTGTCAGCACATCTTTTCTTAAATGAGGAGCCCAAACTGCTCACAATATTCCAAATGAAGTCTCACCAGTGTAAGTTTCAGAAAGTTTCACAGAGCCAAATAATTTCTCACCTTTCCTCTCATCATATACAATTATCACCTTTTGTTTGTTGGTCTGGACTCCTCCCCATCCTATTCTTCCACATTTCTCTTTCAGTCTTTATTTAGACACCTGGCTGCTTTTTGCTCATACCTTGAAGACGGGCTCAGGAAGCTGCGAGACCGGCTGAGTTCCTCCAGCATTTATTGTCATGTAATAAAACAGCTGTAATATTGATTTAGTTCTGCCGTAAATTAATGAAATGTTGCAACAGGTTTTCCAAATGGGACCTCGATAAAGGGTCCTGACCCGAAACGTTGACTGACCATTTCTGCCCACAGGTGCTGACTGACTCACTGAGTTCCCCGAGCTTCTCATTGTTTTTCCAAACTTGTTCCTGGTGAAGAACATTAACTTGTGTGGCACAGTAGCATAGTGGTTAGCACAACGCTATTACAGCGCCAGCGACCTGGGTTCGAATTTGTCGCTGTATGTAAGGAGCTTGTATGTTCTCTTCGTGTCTGTGTGGGTTTTCTCTGTGTGCTCTGGTTTCCTCCCATATTCCAAAATCATATGGGATTTGTTGGTCAATGGTCACATGGGTGTATTTAAGCGGCGTGGGCTCTTGGGCTGGAGGGCTCTGTTACCTTGCCGTCTCTAAATTAAATTAATAATTAAAAAAAAATTATACTAAATTGTCTGAGTTTTGGTGATTTTCTGTCCATTCATTTTAATAGACAAGGCATCATTAACAACGGGTCCTTAAATTTTAATTTCAAGTTCAAGTTTATATCTTTAGACAACGATCCTGGTAAATCCCATCGATAGGGGAGGAGGGAGGTCCCAGTGATCCTCTCTGCCACTCTTATGGTCCTGTGGATTGACTTCCAATCTATTTCTCTGCAGCTACTGTACAACACTGATGCAGCCGGCCAGGGCGCTCTCGATAGAGTTCCTGCAGAAGGTTGACATAATGGTGGCCAGTAGCCTTGCCCGCCTCAGTCTTCTCAGGAAGCGCAGTCGCTGTTGCGCCTTCTTGACAAGTGAGGAGATGTTTCAAGATACGATTCTTTTATTGTCATGTAGTAAAACAGAAAATATAATATCACACAAAATTTCCTTTAGTCTACCGTAAGGCAAACAAAGATTTGCCATCAGCATAAATTGCCCGGCACCTCTTGCAGTCAGAGAAAGAGAAGCAAAAGGGTCCGAAGGGTCAGAGTCTCTGAGTGTCCATGGATTCGCCTCCAGCACTCCCGTAGCCACACAGACTTTTAGTCCAAACCGTCAGCAACCAAAGCTCCAAAACCGAACCTCTGACATGATCAGGAAGCCGTCAGCACCCTCTCACATCCCGGTTCCGATACCTGGTACCCTTTCAGCCAGTCTCCAGCCATCCGCAGCCTGGTGCGAGTCCCTTGACTGCAGTCGCCAGCAGCCCGCAGATTGTGCGGGTTCCTTGCCTCAAGTCACCAATAGCCTGCTGCCTGTGTGTTCACTTTTATTGGCTCCTGCCCCCCTTCCTCTGGCATTTCCAACGTATCAGCATATTCTGTCTGGACAATTTCAAGTTTAGAGCATCTTATCAAGACTACAATAACTACCAAACTTGTAAGGGAATGGAACTGCCAATAAAAGAGAGCAGGCAAAAATGAATAGCAAAGGGAACCATTTGTGCACTTATTGAAAGAAAGCATTATGGAACCGAATTACAGCAGAGAGGAGTGAGACTCCAGGACATGGTCTGAATGGCTCTCACCCATTTTACATTCTGTTCCTTCTCATTGAATGTAAGAATTATAAGCAGCAAGTCTTGCATTCTTTTCTGTTTGCTTTGCCATCCATTTGGATTAAGTCTGAATATGTGCCTTGTTCAGCTGTATACTCAAATATATCCTTGGTATCCAAAAATCTCTCAGTTTTGGCCTTGAATATATCCCATGACAGAAACCACAGTCTACTTCATTGATAGCCAGACGTGCAATTTTGATTAAATGGAAAGACAATACTCCACCTACACACACACAATGGTTAAGTGATATCATGTCTTACCTAAGTCTAGAAAAAATTAGATATGCGATTAAAGATTCAAATATTAACTTCCAAAAGACGTGGGGCCCATTTATGGACAATTATCATAACCTAAAGAATCAGGGTGTTTCGATGCGTTGGGGTCACTTGATTCCCATGTATCTTTTTTTTAAACCTTGCTTAGTTGTAGGGGCTTTGATTTATAAGGTTTTGTTTTTCTTTTTGTTTGTTTGGTAATTTTTTTTTGATTTTGATAACATAATAGATAACTGTATTGTTCAACTGTGAATAATGTAAACATTGATAAAATTACTATAGAGGGAGAAGAGAAGGAAAGTGAATTGTAAACCTTTTTTTATAAAAAGAAATTTTATAACAAAAGTACTTCATTAGTTGTAAAAAGCAGTGTGATGAACAGATGCTGTGAAATATAAATGTGCCCTTTGTTCTCCCTTCTCGGTTGATGAAAGTAAGTTGGCTGCTGTCATCTCTGGCCTATTTCTGAGGCAAATCCTTGGGATCCAAGGGTGCTTTGCCTCTGCAGAAACTCGGGGACAGTGTAAGATCGGTGGATTTTGGCACTGGCGGGGATGGAGGCGTTAGATAGGCCGGGTGAACAGGTGAGCTGGGGGGCACTGCGCTCCTTTCCAAGGCTAGATCGGTTTCATTATTTTGGGAGGATGTTCATACCACTAAGAGCACAGCCTTGCTGTGCCGCTATAAGATTCTCTGTAGGGTTGACTGTTTAAATAGTGAAAAAAATACTTTCCCCTCATGGGAAAATTAATTAAGAGTAATTCATAATAATGATCTTTCATCTGTCTCCTAGAGAGGTATGGGAATCATGAGTAGGCTGTCCACCCATTGTACTGATGACATCATGGTTAATCTTTCACTTCAACGCTGCTTTCCTGCACTGAACTCGTATCCTTTGATTCCCTAACGTCCCAAAACCTATTGATCTCTGAACCAAATCTATTGAATGGCAGAACCTCCACAAGCTCTTGGGCTCTGAATTCCAAAGATTCATCACCTTCTATTTGAAGAAATTTCTCCTCATCTCTGTACTGGCCCTTCTTTTGAGACATTGACCCCAGGTTCTAGGCACTCCAGTCCGTGGAAAGATTATCTCAGCATCTAACCTGTCAAGCATTTTAAGTATATTATTTGTTTCAGTGAAATCGCCTCTTGTTCTTCCTAATTTAAGAGAGCAAATATGTAAAATCATAAGCTATAAAAGGCATTTGGATGGGTCTAATGCAGGCAAACAGGGGCAGTGCAGATCTGCATACAGCGAGCATGGACAGAGTGGGCTGAAGGGGCTCGTTTCTGTGCCATATAATTCAATGACCCACCATCCCAGGAATCAATCTGGTGACCCTCTGCTGTACTCCCTCTATTGCAGGTTTAAACATCCCTGAATTATAAGACCAAATATCTTGGAATTGGCAATCTGGAGTAAACAAAAATAAATCTCAATTTCCACAAAAGAAATACAGGTACTAGCTATCATATTACATGCTCAGCATGGTACTCATTCAAGTTCAAGTTTTTGTTTTTCTCTGATTGTACTTATACAACCCAATGAAACAGTGTTTCTCCAGACCCACACAAAACACAGTACATAATTATCACATAAATAATAAAATAAATATATATCATTATTTGGGATGATTTACACGGTTACGGGATACTGTTCATCAATCTCACAGCCTACGGGAAGAAGCTATTCTGCAGCCTGGCAGTCCTGATTTTGATGCTCCTGTACCTCCCTCTTGATGGTAGTTGGTTAAAGATACTGTGCACTGGATGGAAAGGGTCTTCTCTAATTCCTTGAGCCCTATTTAGGCAAAACTCCTACTAAATGTCGTCAATATAGGAAAGGGAGGCCCTTGTGATCCTCTTGGCTGTTTTAATGATCCTCTGAATAGGCTTCCGGTCTGATGCTTTGCAGCTACCATACAAATCAATGATGCAGCCAGACAGGACACTCTCAATTGTGCTGCTGTTAAAGGTTGTCAAGATGGGGGCCAGTAAGCCTTGCCCTCCTCAGCTTCCATAGGAAGTGTAGGCACTGTTACACCTTCCTGACTAATGAGGAAGGGTTGTGAGTCCAGGATAGGTTGTCCCTTATATGCACGCCAAAGAATTTTGTACTCTCCATGATAGAACTGTTGATGTGTCGTGGAGAATTGTTGACCTTCATGCTTCTGAAGTCCACAATGATCTCCTTTGTCTTGGCCACGTTCAGACTCAGGTTGTTATTCTGGCACCATTTTACGAGCTTTTCAACCTCCTTTCTGTAATGTGACTCATCATTGTTGCTGATGAGGCAACATACTGTTGTATCATCAGCAAACTTGATGATTCTGTTGGAACTGAATCTGGCAGGGCAGTCAGCAGTCAGCAGCATGAACAATAGTGGGCTGAGCACACAGCTCTATGTGTGTCAGTGCTCAGTGTGATGCGGCTTGATGTTTTCTTGACACACTATGGTCTTTCCGTCAAGAAGTTCCAAATCCAGTTGTAGAGAGGAGTGTTGAGTCCCAGCGAGGACAGTTTATCCACCACCCTTGAGGTATGATCATGTTAAACGCTGAAATGAACTCAATGAACAACAGCCTTGCATACAAGACATTATTCTCTACGTGGTTCAGGACTGAGTGAAGGGTCAAGGCTGTTGGATCATCTGTGGACCGGTTTGGATGGTAAGCAAACTGGAACAGTTCCAATGTTGTTGCAAGGTGCTCTTTGACGCGTTCCGTCACCAACACTGAAAGCACTTCATGATCGTAGATGACAGTGCCACTGCGTGGTAGTCATCTAGTCCAGATGCCATTGCTTTCTTGGGCACTGGGATAATAGTGGCTACCTTGAAACCTGTGAGGACAGTGGACTGCTGCTTTGAGATGTTGTAGATGTTCGTTATGACCTCCATCAGTTGGGCAACTGACCAGGTACGTTATCTGGACATGCTGCTTTATGTGGGTTCACCCTGCATAGGATCTTCCTCACCTCAGCTGCAGCTTTCTTTGATGTCACCTTGTTTTTCTCATCAAGCTGCGTGTAGAAGGTATTCAACCTATCAGAAAGGGATACATCAATATCGCTGACCCGCAAGGTTGACTTATACTCAGTTATAGTTTGAATACCCTGCCTCATGTGCCTCGTATTGTTGGTATCACAGAGGTATGTGTGAATTCTCTATGAGCATCCACACTTTTTCTTTCTTATTGCATAGGAGAGTTCATCCCTTGCTGATCTTAATGTCATTTTGTCTCCCTGAAAGCAACGTCATGAGCTATGAGTAATGCACGAACTTCCACATCAAGCCATGCTTTTTGATTTGCCATAGCTGTACAGCGCTTTATCACTGTGGTATCCTCAATACACTTGCCTATGTAGTTAGACACTGTTCTCATATACTCATCGATGTTGATGTGATCGTTTTAGATGACAGCCTCCCGGAATCCACTCCAGTCTGTGGTTTTGAAGCAGTCCTGCAGTACTGCTGTGGCTTCCTCTGGCCAGATCCTGGTTTCCCTGTACACTGTTTTGACTCGTTTTACCAGATGTCTGCAAGCAGGGATTAACAGAATGGATATGTGGTTTGAGTATCCGAGGTGGAGGCATGGACAGCCTTGTACACTCCAGATATTTGTATCGACCAGATCTAAGATATTCTGTCCTCTGGTTGCAAAGTTGACATGTTGTTCGAACTTCTCATATAAAGTAACAGAAAATTGCATTGCATCTTACACAATAACACTTCATTAATTTAATACCAATAGGATTCATTAAATGTAACTGTCACAACTGTCATCATCTGGCAGAGCAAAAGGAGATAAATATAAAAATAAATTGAAAAACATACGTATTTTAGAAAGCAAATGCCATCTCCCAAAATGGAACTTCGAACAATGATGTTCAAGTCCTCTTCCCAACAGATGGCAGGAAGAAAGGAGGGTGGGTGGCCAGGCAGACTGCATGTCAGGCCTGTGGTAATGGTGGCTGGCGGTATCAGCTCTGCGATTATCAACCCACTACCTCCATGACCTCAGAACCTGTATTCTTCAAATATCAGACCAAGACAGCAAGAATGAGAATGATTTTGGTGAAAACTCTGTAGGAACTGATTTGAGTAACTTTAATAGTTCACATCAGCTTTCATCACCAATAAAATGGTACAGGATGATGAGATGTGCAAAGGTGTCTGCACCTCCACACCTGCTCACAGGTTCCGTGGTCCTGCTCTCTTGCTCACAGCGTACTTCCATTGCTTAAACCAAAGGTCCTGTTATCTTCATCTTCCTTTCCTACCTCTCCATGTTTTATCAAGCGCAGCATCCAAGTCAAAGGCTGCTTCCTATTTATTTATTTTTTATTTACTGGAATTAATGATGTATATTACATATGTTGTACTACTGTGAGAAAATTCAAAATTTAAAATAAAATATATATTTTTTTTAATTAAAGAAAAACAGCCTGGAGTCCCTTTTACACACCATTTCCAGGTACTCAGAAAAATTCCACCTTAATTGTCCAAATTACTATAAAGGAGAACTATGAGACTTGCTTGGTTTTTAACTCCCAACATGATCCCACCCCTCTATCCCTCTCCACCATTTTCTGCTTTCCACAAGGATCATTCTTTTCTTGACTCCTTGGCCCACTTCTCCCTCCACTCCAAGCCTATCCAGTCCCCTGACACTTTCATTGCAACCATCCCTTCATTTCCTCCCTCAATACTATCAAGGGACCTAACCAGACCATTCAAGTGAGGCAGACATTCACCTGCACCTCCTCCAGCCTGGTCTACTGCATTTGGTGCTCCCAATGTGGCTTTCTTTACAATGGTTTTGGGGATCACCTGCACACTGTCTGCAACAGCCATCTCAAGTTTCCACTTGCATGTCATTTTAATTCTTCCCTTTCCTACATTTATCTATTTTGTCCTCAGTCTTCTGCACTGTTAAGTATAGACTAAATCTGGAGGAACTGTGTTATTATGTGTGTATAATAAAGAACTACATTTCCCAGTATGCAATGCGCGCGGTTGGCGCAGGAACAAAAAGTAGACTATGACAGAAGTCGAGTGCACTGTGGGTTCAAGCAGCTCGAAAAATAAAGTTGTTTAAGTGTTAAAACCACACAAGGTTGTTCTTCTTCAAGCAACAAACATAACATGGTGTCAGAAGTGTGTGATTAAGTAAGAAAAGGCAATAGTTCCCGTCATGGATAAGTTTTGTCCTCCCGCACGATGCAGTTTACTGGCAATCTAACCGATAATTGGAAATGCTTCAAACAGCGATTTAACATTTATTTAGAGGCTGGTGGAGCGGGAGAAAACGATGAAAAATGGAAAGCATCTATATTTCTACACATGATGGGTGAAGATGGCTTGGACAGTTTTCAAATTGATGAGACAGCTTTCACGTTGGACACTCTGATGACAAAATTGGAGGAGTATTTTGTTCCAAGTAAAAATGTTACTTTTGAGAGATTCAAGTTTTTCTCCTGTGACCAAAAATAAGGTATGAGCTTCGACCAATACTTATCCGAGTTTAACACACTGAGTAAGTCCTGTGAATTTGGAGATTTGAAAAATTCACTCATTAAAGACAGAATATAGTGAAACCCCGTTAAAATGCGATCGTCGGGGTACATAAAATTTCATCGCGAAAAAAAACGGGGTCGCGCTAAATCAGGGTTTCACTGTATAAG
>JAVLUD010000322.1:0-10112 GCA_032162045.1 Torpedo suessii
CCCCCCCCACTAGTGAGGTATTTTAGTGATCATAGTAAAAAAACACAAATGCTGGAGAAACTCAGCAGGTCATTTTAGTGACCATTCCTGGAACGATCACCGACAATTTAGCACGGAAACAGGTCCCTTGGCCTGCTGAGTGCATGACCACCATCTAAAATGAATCCTATTTTATTCTCCTCACATTCCCATCAACTACACCCATGGGAAAATTACAGCAGCCAATTAACTTACAAACCCACACATCACTGAGATGTGGGATGAAACCGGAGATGGTTAGAGGCATCTATATATTGGAGGACCTCTCCTGGGACCAGCACATAGAAGCAACTGTGAAGATGTCACACTAACCTATCTACTTTCTAAGGAGTCTGAGGAGATTCGGCTTGCTGTTGAATACTCTCGCTAATTTCTACAGGTAACCGTGGAAAGTATACTGAGTGGTTGTATCATAGCATGGTTTGGAAACTCAAATGCTCAGGCACACAGAGGTTGCAGAAAGTGGAAACCTAGCCAAGTCCATTGTGGGTGCTGACCTCTGGTCCATTCAACACATCTATGTGAGGTGCCAATAAGGATCCCATCACCCTGGTCAAGCTTTCTTCTTGCTGCTACCTTCAAGCAGAGCATTCAGAAGCATGAAGTCTTGCACCTCCAGGTTCAAAAACAGTTTTCCCCCTCACAGCTATTAGACTCTTGGGCTTTCCTGCATAACCTACTGAGTCGGTGTGGGTAGACGTCAGAAATAGGAAAGGAGCAATCACTGCATTGGGAGTAGTCTAAAGGCCACCAAATAGTCCTCGGGATACTGAGGAACAGACAACTATGCAGATTTTGGAATGGTGCAGAAATTGTTGTTATGGGAGACTTCAACTTCCCAAATATTGACTGGCACCTCCTTACTGCAAGGGGGATAAGAAAGGGCAGAATTTGTCAGGTATGTCCAAGAAGGATTCGTGACACAGTATGTGAACCAGCCGACGAGAGGAGAGGCCATACTGGTCCTAGTACTGGGAAATGAAGCTGGTCAGGTGACTGACCTCTCGGTGGGGAAGTATTTTGGTGATAGTGACCACAACTTCCTGAGCTACGGACAAGGATAAAAGCAGACAAATGGCAAAGTGTTTAATTGGGGAAGGGCTAATTACAATGGGATGCGGCAGGAACTAGGGAGAGTAAATTGGGAGAAAGACGATAGGCTACAGACGCTGTGATTGTAGTAAAAACACCGAAATGCTGGAGGAACTCAGCTGGCCTTTTCAGCATCTATAGGAGACAAAGATATACAGCCATACCTTGACTTATGCCCGACTGAGTAACGTTCGATCGCAGATACGTCCGAGGTCACCATAAGGGCTTAATAATTTTTTTAATTGATTTTATTGAGTCATTACTATTATTACCTGTGTATGTATATTTTTATAGGTACTGTACAGTATTAACATTTTATTAACTATGGTATTTTATACATGTGTATGTACAATATAGAGGTTTAGGTAAATATGTATGTCATTGTATCTTATGTTGTACAGTATATTTCACCTATAATGATTGACTTAGCCCAAATCGATTTGTTTCCAGAATGTAACCCGGGCGCAAGTTGATGCGTGGCTGTAACGTAATCATAATTTCAAATTAATTAGGAGTGAAAAATCATGGATATGGAACTTGAGAAGGGAATTATTCACAGTTTCTATTGATTTTGAATCCCTTACTTTGATTTTTTTATTGCACTTTCATTATTTCCAATTATCTTGATACACTGGAATATTTTCCTCAAATGTTTTGATCTCAGTTGGAGGTAGCAGACATGGGGAGCAGTACTTTGCATCCTTTTTTCTCAAAATGCACAGAGAATTATATTACAGAATCCTTGGTTGTGTTAAGATTTCCTTCAGCTTTTACCCAAAATGTTTCATTTACTGTAGTATTTTCTAAATGAAGAATCAATTTTACTTTCAATGTAATAATTGAAAAAGTGGAAATGGATTGGAAATTTGAAAGATCAACTAATTACAGTAAAAGCCCTGGTATCCAGCACCTATGGTGATTGGTAGATAAGTGAATTTTCCGGTTGCTTGAGATTGCGTGTTGGTTGATTGGCGAACTAACGTCAAGGTGCGTCGATTTTAAACTTCCGTATTTTTTACATATTTATTTTCCTCTATTTCTTTTGCCAGTCGTTTGAGGTGACCGGTTGCTTGAATTCCAGATAATGGGGATTTTACTGTATTAAGGTTTCAGTTTCCCTCGAATGGGAATTATGGCAATTATTTGCCCCACATTCAAGGTTCTTTTATTGTCACGTAATAATACATTAAAAATGTAACATACATGATATACTTTAACTTTTGTCTGGCATAAGGCAAACAAAGAGTCGCCATGAGCCCGGCGCCCCCATCCCACGGTGGTGTATGAGTTAATTAGAATGAGCTCGTGGCAGTGCAGTTTTTGTATCAGGAGAAGAGGCCATAAACATTTAGATACTGAGTTACAAAACAGAGGGCAGCCCAGGATCAGAATGGAGAGGGTATGAAAGCAGGGATTTGTCCAGGTACAATGTCCTTGCTCCCCATACAGATGAGGAGAAAACACTAAGGAGTGACGCCCTGTACAAGGGAGCAGAGTGAGTGTAGGAATTGGTATTTCAAAAAGGTCAGAACAGGAATGTGTTGGTGGCAGTGGATTTCATAGTTCTAAAATAGGAAATGCTAGAAATGTTCAGCAAACAAGGCAGCATCTGTGGAAATATAAAGTTAATGTTTCAAATTGAGGAGATTTCGCCAACACATCACTCATTCAAAATAATTATTGCCATATTTGATGGCATTTTAGACCTACTTTTTTTCCCAAAAATTGGCTCAAACATATCCCCCAGGTCTTGTATGCGAAGTTGAAATTAGCGTGATGCCCTGCTGTCCGCCCGGTATTGCCGCCTGGCCCCAGTATCAGGGAGGGAGGGATCCCCCGCTATCTGCCCAGTATTTACATGGGTCTTATATGCTGTCAACTACGGTACTCCACATGTACTGCCTTATCTTTGAAAATTTCCGCCATTTTCTGTTTTTATTTCAGATTTCTGGCATCTGCAGTATTTTTCCTTTCAGGTAGTTCCCCACACCTGAACCTGTCCAGGTGGGGATTAAAACTTAACAAATATCACAAACAAAATAATAAAAAAAATGCAGCAAATACTACAACCCAGCATTAAATAACAAAATGAAATGTAAAAGGATGTACTCCAATGGGAACCCTGTATACTATACCTTCCGTAGCTCTAATAGTGCTCCTGATATATTTCTATCTCTCGTGGTTGATCCTATATGCAGTTCCCCCACAAGCTTTCTTTTAACTCCAAGTGTTACTTATTCTTTAATTCTTGATTATTTGGGACAGAACTTACCAAGGCAACCACTTGGGATGCTCTATCCATAGGTTCTTGCAAGTCTCTCACACAGCCCTCTCCACTTATTATCCAAAAATCACACCAGTAACAATTTGATTGTCACAGCCTTCTCTTCTGATAGAACCATCTTTGACCTGTTTGCTCAATATACGAATGTTGGATGTCCAATTATTGCCACAAAAAAGATGCTTTGATGGAGTACGTTTGAGGTTGAGCTTCTAAAACTTGATAAAGAGTTTCCCCCTGATATGTACACTTGCAAAAACCTCCTGTGGACAGTCTTAGCTGCACCAGAGGCATCTTGTTATTTATTCAATTACTTGTTACTTTTGTATAGTTGTCACATAGTATAGGTCCAAAAGAAAAGCTTATTTTGACATCAACAAATATTTCAGGATTTTCTTTCCAGCTTACAGCCTGCTGGAGAAGTTCCCCACTGCACCTTGGAAAATGAATTTTAGTCTTCTCTTTTGGCCAACTTTGGTTTATGTTGAGTTATGCATTCTAACCAAAGACATGACTACTGCCCTGCTGATGGTTTGTCAGGAATTTGCAACTAAATTAAAAGCCAGGACTTTAAAAGGAGCGATCTCTGGAGATGAAACAACCAACACATGCTAAAGGGATGATGGGAGAAAGACAGATTCCTTTCCCCTGCACAGGGAGGACTTGAACTAATGGGTCTAGCTCCACTTGCAGCAGAATGAGACAGATGCCCAAGCAGACAGCAGAAACTGGCAAGTGGCAAAGGCTTTGAACAACGAGTTAGATGGATGTTGGGTGAATATACGTAGAGAGATCTGTAAGTAATGTAAGAAGCCGAAGGATTAAATGATTCAAGATTCAAGATTCTTTTATTGCCATGTAATAAAATGGAAAATGTGATATTACACAAAATTTCCTTTAGACCACGGTAAGACAGGAAAAGATTCACCATCAGCAGAAATTGCCTGGGGCCCCTTACAATCAGAGAAAGAGAATCAAGAGAGAGTCCCCTAAGAGTCACTGAGTGTCCATGGATTTACCTCCAGCATTCCCATAGTCTCTGCAGCCACACAGACTTTATTGAGAGAGCAGGTCAGAGTAAATGTAGGAAGAACATAAATGGGCAGGGAAGCTGATTGCAGAATGTATGTTCAAAGGATTGTTGGATACAATTCCTCTCACTTTTAATTTTATCTGCAACTGTGCCCACAGGCCAATGGAGGTGATTATCTGTTGTGCAGATCCAGGAACATTGGGGTTTTAAAGTAACTTGTTCTCCAGTTGGCTTCGACACTTACTGTTTGGAGAGACTGTCCAGATGCACTCTACCAACTCATCTGCAAGACTACTTTATTTGTCCAATCAATATAAAGGTTAAAGTTGCTCATAATTAAACTTGCTTGAAAGCTCCAATTATTTCC
The DNA here is from genome assembly GCA_032162045.1 of Torpedo suessii. Lineage (NCBI taxonomy): Eukaryota > Metazoa > Chordata > Chondrichthyes > Torpediniformes > Torpedinidae > Torpedo > Torpedo suessii. The sequence goes on from JAVLUD010000322.1 coordinate 4,813, forward strand.
AGACGAATGCTCTGTCCAACCATGTAGCTACACTTAGGAGTCCCACAAACCTCAAATTCTCTTTCATCTGTAATTTCTTGGCTCCGCGTCTTGGTTCCACACCTGAGATTTCGGCACCACAGAGCTGGCCAGAAATGTTGCTGCTTCTTTGACATCGTTCCTTGTTGGGAAGGATTTCATAAAAAAAAATCATACAGACCAGAACTGCTTCCACAGTGTGCCCATTCCTGGGCCAAATATTATTTTTCAGGCAAATTGACTCTCCCTCTGCATAATATTATTCTTGATTGATAAGGCAAATAATAAGTAAACATATACAGAGTTTTTTTGTGAAAGCGCTTGTGGCCATTGTAACTGGTAGAGTGAGTTGTGGTCAGAAATAGTAGGATATTTTATAGCATTGTCTGGTTAAGCTATAGAGAGTATCCTACTGCGACTAAATAACGTGAATGCCCGCACATCATCACTTATTGAAACTGATCAATAGCAGGTCTCCGAATATCAGATACGAGGATGAATAATCTGTTTGAATCACCAAAATCATTATCAATGTTGGTGCCTTTTTCTTCATTTAATTTGATCAACAGCAGGTCATCCACTGAAGAGTGGAATTAATGACGTGTGAAATGATTTGCTTAACCCACAAATGCAAAGATGGAAAAAATGTGGATGACACTTGAATGTAAACCCTGGAAAATGATGTGAAGGAGTAAACGGTGTTCCTGAAATAGCATAGTGGCAAAGGGTGTTGTACGGAAGAACATGGCAAATCAGAATAGCCCATACGGTTCGTTGAACCTGCTCTGTCATCCAGTAAGATCATGGCTGATTCAATCTTTACCTCATTTCATGTATGATCCCACCAACTCTCAATTCCTGTGCAGTCTAAACATTTATTGATCTTGACCTTGAACATACTTAATGATTTGGTCTACACAGGTCTTGGGGCAGTGAATTCCAAAGATTCCCATGTCTCCGACAGAAGAAGTTCTCCATATTAAACAGGCAAATTCTCATTCTGAAAGTAAACCCCTAGTTTCAGATTCTCTCATGAGAGGAAATATCCCTTTCAGCTTTAACCTGTCAATCCTCCTCGGTATCTTATGTGTCAATAAATCACTTTGCATTCTTCTAAATCCCAATGAGTAAAGGGCCAACTTACGTACTGTGGTAATTTAATGTATACGATTGTAGTTGGTGTAAATTACGTACCTGTGTGGCTGCAGCAACTAGAAATTTTGCTGCATCTGTACATTGTACTTATCTAATGGCAATAAACCCAAATTACTTATTACCTTTCCTCAAAACAAACTTCTTCATTTGAAGGAATCCACTCAGTGAACTAAACTGTCTGAAAAGCGAGGACGTTCCTCTTTCTACCAGGATACCAAAACCTGCTGCACTCCAGGTGTGCTTTGGCCAATACTCTGTGGAATTAGAGCAGGAATTCCTGCTTTGTATGCTATATTCCTTGCAATCATGTCCAGCATTCCAGTTGTCTTCCTCATTTCTTGCTTATGCATATATGTACAGGTAAGCATGTATATTCTGCTTTTCTATTCTTCCTGCTGAAGAGGAGAACTTCACAGGGAGTACAAGCTCCTTCATTTTATTTCACAGTCTCCTTCTTGGTCCAGTATTGTGCAATTTTGTGTTCAGCGTGCTTTGTTTCTTTCTCTCCCTGCAGCAGTCCCCATGCCTCTCCCGTTCCCTGAAGCTGATTGCAGAGAAGTTTGACAATCAGTCATTAGAACAAATGATTTTCACTTTATCTTCTGGCAGTTTTGATGACCAATTCTGCCATCATTTCATGGTTGGCTAAATACCGTGACATCATGTCATGGTTATACATCACCATTGATTAAAATACCGGCTGTTAGACAGAATGTCTTGTCTACTGAAGCCTGCCACCTGTGAAGTCCGTAAATGGTAATCAACAGGAAAATTATACAGCTGTAAGGAGGATTTGTAGTCAAACACTGGAATAATAATTTCACTGTAATATGCATTTATCATTAATTTATTCAGCCCATTCGATGTTGGTACTATATTACCAAATTGTCAATTATGAATTCTGGCATGGGCATTCCAATTCACACACATAGGAACAAATATTGGCAGAATGTCTGAAATCAAAAGATTTGGATCAACTTTCCAGTAAATGAGTGTTTGTATTTTTAAATATGCAATCTATACATTTATGGAAAGAAAATGTGCAGAGTGAGAGAGGGTTTAATGCAATGAAATTAAAAAGCACTCTGTATGTCTCTCGCCTTGTTCACAATCCCAGCTTAGTTTCCAGCCAGTTAGAACCTTTTCACTCTAAAAATAAAGGAGATGCTGGAACCAGTGCACTGTGCAGAGCAAACTCCTACAATTAACTGTGCAATAATGACCCACCAATCTGTCTTTGCGATTGAGGGATTATTATTGACCAGAATACCTGAGGGGTGGTGAGGGGAGTAGGGAGAAACTCTTGAGATAGCATGCCATGGAGTCTCTATTTGAGAAATTAAGTCTGACCTCTGTCCAACATTTTATCCGAACAACGGCTTCCTCAGTGCTGTAAGAGTGTCTGCCTGGTCCCTTCATCCAAGTCATTAATATTGACCTTAAACTGTTGAGTTCTCAACAATGATCCCCGTGGCATTTCCCCAGTAGCTTATTTCTAGTCCAGATTGGTCCATTTATCCTGATACAGTACTCTGTTTTCTGTTGGTTAGACACTCTACTATCCTTGTCAATATTACTGTGTGTTCTTGTGCTGTAATTTTTCTGTAGCTCTTTAGAGTCAAAGGGTTGTACAGCATAGCCACTGCATCCATGTTGACCATCATGCTGACTTATACTAATCCTACTTGCCTGCATTAATTCTAATTCCCTTTATCCCTTGCTCAGTCAAGTATTGCATGTCTTCTTCAAATACGCTGCAGCTACTGGTTGCTCTTTATCCACCCTGTTTCTTAATTCTTAAAATACTCTTAACAATCACAAATTCCCTTTATAAATCCTATTAACTCTGCCTGATTGTCTTATTATTTTCTTTAAAATGGATTCCAACTTTCCCCTATTGACATGTGTTAGGTTAACTGGCTTTTCTTGGTAGGCGCTTGGATGAATTTATTGTTTTTCTGATCCTCTTGCTCTTCTCCAGAACCCAGATAGAGATCCATAGAACCATAGAACATTACAGCATAGAACACAGGCCCTTCAGCCCTTCTAGTCTGTGGTGAACTATTATTTACCGAGTCCCACTGACCTGCACCCAGTCCATATTCCTCCATAGCCCTCCCGTCCATGGACCTATCCAAATTTTTCTTAAATGTTAAAATTGAGCCCATATTCACCACTTCAGCTGGTAGCTCGTTCCATACTCCCACCACTTTCTGTGTGAAGAAATTCCCCCTAATGTTCCCCCTAAACTTCTTCCCTTTCACCCTTAACCCATGTTCTCTCTCCTAACCTCAGTGGAAAAAGGCTACTTGCATTTACTCTATCTGTACCCATCATAATTTTGTATACAGTATGTCTATCAAATCTCCCCTCATTCTTCTACGCTCTAGGTAATAAAGTCCTAACTTGTTCAAGCTAACCTATTTTGGTAGATTACGTTCAACATATCCACTTTCTCTCCAACCACATTCTTTAGCAACCCAGGATGTAGCTACCAGCCCTGGGGACTTGACAGAATTTAGCCCTATTTGTTTGCTGCATACATTTTCACTTGTTAGAGAACTTGTTTAAGTTCCTATGGCCCTGGATTTTATCTTTTATCATTGGGATGATTTTAGGTCTTCTACATGATGACTCATCCAAAATAATTATTTGGGGATCTCTGCCTTTTCTCTTTTCACCATTATTAATTGCTCAGTCATTTTCTTCAGTATTCCTTTCCTTTTCGTAGAAGCTCTTATTATCTGATCGTAGTACTTGCTAGTTTACTCTTGTACTCCACGTTGACGCACTTTATAATTTATTTTAGTTAAATTCCCAGTCCTCTGGCCCAGTCATGACCTTTGCAGCATGAGGTCTTCCCTTTCAATTCTACATTCAGCTGAGAGAAGGATGAAAGGGACCAGACCTTCAACAATCGCAACAACTTCCCATTTGAAGGTTTAATAAAACAATATAAGCAACAAGAATGTGCATTTATAATTAATGCAGTAAAATGTTTTGGATCCTTCACATGAAATTATCAAAGACGGTTCATAATGAAGTGCTGTCAGATGAGAAAATCCTTATTGATGTCAGCTTTATGGAGCATTTTTAGAAGGAAAGACAGTTGGAAAGGTTTAGGGAGGGAATTTTAGAATGTGGAACAATTAAATTCTTGGATAAGCAAGAGGCCTAGTTTAGAGGATGAGAACGATTGAGAAGAGAAAGGTTTTGGGAGAGGGAAGAATGTTGAGAGGAGAGATTTATGGAGGGATTGACAAAGGACAGTGTCGGGTGTGGGAACTAAATTCTGGTTTGTTTGCTGTCATTTTCCTTCTTAGACTCTGACTTCAGACTCACAGAGTTCAGTGATTTTTCTTTCATATGCATTATTAAACGTGTTACATCAGACACTGAAAACTGAGCAAATACCCAGAAAAAAACAGTGACATTCGGCGAATGCTTTCAATCTTTGTGTCACATAACAGCAGGTGCCACATGACGCTGAGAATAAATTATCTTTCGATTATGATTTCTAACCACCGCTCCCAAATTATTCTCCAGAACTACTTTTTGAATTGCATTTTGTTTGGAGTTAAACAGGAAAGTCTACAGACGCTCAGGTTGAGTGCAATGCACAAAAGTGCTGGAGAAACTCAACAGGTCAAGCAGCATGTATAGGAAGTGAAAGATAACCAGTGTTTCAGGCCTGAGCCCTTAGTCAACGTATATATTTGTGTATTGCATTTTGTTCGTCATATTTGGAAGTCTAACATATTATTTTAAACAAAATTAAAACTACGTATTTCAAAACAATCTGATTTTGATTCATGCATTGAGTTATATTTTGCTTTCTTTGAAATATTGGTCTGAAGACCTTCAGTCTGACAAAGGCCTGGGCAGGAGGTTGCTGTCTTGTCAAGGGCTGAGACCAAACTGAAACGAAACTGTGGAGACAGGTAAGTTCCTCCCAATCTTCAAATACCTATGAAGAGAAAGAAAATCGAGTGTGAATATTCATTATGTAATATTTGGACAGCGAATTCAAAAGCAAAAGGTGATATGTAGGTGATAGGCCTATCAATGATCACTCGAAAGACTATGAGTGGGAACGAACCATAGGCTTTTATTACCTTTGAACTAAG
>JAVLUD010000323.1:0-10105 GCA_032162045.1 Torpedo suessii
TTTGCTTATACCTTGAAGAAGGGCTCAGGCCCGAAACGTCGGTAATATATCTTTACCTCCTATGGACGCTGCGAGACTGGCTGAGTTCTCCAGCATATCGGTGTGTCAATCATACTCTTCCCCAACTGTGCACTGTTCATGTGAATTTGACATGTATGCAAGCTGAGGTGATTTAATTTTGGTAGATGTTACTAGTTCTAATCATACTTCACCCAAAATACATTTCCTGGAATGTGGTTTCTGGATAGTTCCCCCTCCCTAGCCAAGCTGAAGAGAAGCAAGCCTGACAGTACAGACCATAAAAAGTGATGCCTCTTTTCTGGGACCATAAATATTAAATCTGTTTCTTTTGCTCAGATTGCTGTACAAAGCAATATTTTAAAACTGTAAACTTGGTTTTGATGATTTTTTTTTTTAAATTACCGTAACTAAAATCACTGATATTTCTTATGATCTCTGAGTTTTATTTCAATGTTTGTCTGACAGGAAAGTGGCAGATGGCGCAGCAATTAGTGCTATTAGCTCACTGCTACAGAAACCCAGGTCATCCTGACCCCAGGTGCTGTGTGTGCACTTCACCTTCTGATTGCATGGGTTTTGTCCCGGTGCAACAGTTTACTCTCACATCCCAAAGAATAATTGACTCCTAAGAATAAATTACCCATATAGTTGTGGCAAAAGCATGTGACAGAGAATAAGTTGCAGTGATACAGGAGAATTGAGCACAGGAATGGGACTGCTCTGCTAGGAGCTGCCATGTACTTAATGGTCCAAGTGGTCTCCTTTTATGTTGTATTAATTATATTTAATGTATACCTTTTAATCAATTAAAAATGTGTGTTGTGTGTTTGCAGATTCTTTTACCTGTACCACTTTGCCTTTTATGCCTATCATTATCGCTTCAATGGCCAGTACAGCAGTTTGGCATTAGTAACGTCTTGGCTGTTTATACAGGTATAAAAGAGTTCTTTATTTTTCTTGTAAATTTTGCTGCCCCTTGCTCTCTGAATACATTGACTCTTGCTGGGATACAGTTCAGAGATGCATAACATTCATCACTTTTGAGCCCAGTGAGAGCTTTAGACGTTGTAAATATTGAAATCATCACTGCTGAATCTGCTAACCTCCTGAAAAGTGGTCAGAAGTGATCAAAGCTCAGCCCTACAATCCCAACCCCAGATCACTGAAGTTTGTTCCTACAGTTGCTCCATCTCAGCCCAGCTCACTTGTTGCGTTTTGTTTCTGATCTGCACCAACATTCTCCATACAGCCGATTACTCTTGAATAATACTATTGATATAATAAACTATTCCAATGTAATTTGCAACTATTATCAAATAACATTTAACATGTTGCAAAACCGAGCAGATGTCTAAAGGGCTAATCAAAGAGGAAGATTTAAAAAGAATATTCTAGGATATACTGTGTTTGGAAAATTTAAAAATGGAAATTTGACTGGGATTGTTCTATTGGGAGCTGGCATGGTCCTGATGGACTGAATAGCCTCCTGTGCCCAAGGTTATATTCTTTGGGTTACCAGAGCTAATATTATGAACAAAGGAGGAAACGCCATTACTGGTGATTCTCTGACTACAGTAGAAAGAATAAGAATAGAATTGGGTGAGAGGTCCCACATAACTCAGTGAAGTGATTGGAAAATAATGGCATGGTTACCTATATATTTGCATCAGACTTGTTTAGACTAGATGTTGCACTTCTTTACAGGACAGTACCATTATAGTTTTTAACCGGACGCTTAGTCAAAGTACAACTTTGTTCCTCATTTTTTGTAAGAAAAGATGTTAATACTCCGGATTATTTAATGTCTACTTCATACATGCTGATATACTTTGGTCATCTAACCTGTAGCTAAAGATATCACTGGACAACACATTTTTTCAAAAAGTTTGCTTCCTGAAAAAATGTTGGGGATTATGATAGACAACTTCAAGCTGAACACAAAGATAATTTCAGATTTACTGTATCACGTAGGAAGTTGGAGAAACTATAAATTCATTGAATTTAATATGTTTAATCGCATAATGATGCTGACACATTGCGTTAGTTCAACTAACCTAAAAATGTTTTGCTGCTGATTTTCGTTTGTACTCAGCATCTGATGCCTCTCATGTCAGTGACCAACAATAGTCGGCCAGCATTGATGGATTCCAGTTGCCCTGACACCATTTTTCCATGGTCGCAATGTCCTGGTGAAACCTTTCATCATGTTCGTCATTGACTGCACCAAGATCAGCAGGGAAGAAGTTCAAGGGCGAATGCAGAAAATGAACTTTTAATGACATGTTGCACTTCATGGTTTGTATGCTTGAAGCATGTTAAAAATATAACAGGATAAAAGTGGAATCTGCTAAGTAATGCATTTTCAGAGGCAAATAAATGTCTCAGCTCAGTGACATTTGGTATTTCTCTGTACTGTTATGATATTTATTGAGGTTCTTTGTTGCATCTCCACTCAGTACTGTAACCCAGTGGATTTTTTTTAATGTTTTCTGTATATAATAGATTTACTGTACAATAGTATGCAGGAAGCCTTTCTGCTGCAAATGTTCCTTGTTTTTGCATGCTGTCCTCTCCGAGAGACCAGAGCTCGTATCAATAAATCTATTAGATGTTAAATTTAAAAAAAAAAAAACAGGAAATCACAAAAATAGGTTATATCTAAAATAACAGTAACATGATAGGAACATTTTAAGGTAATTTTCATGATCAGCAGCCTAAAATCCATAAAATACACTCAAAAGTATTCAGGAAGCAATATCTTCCTTGTCCAGTGTAATGAGAGATTATTGTCACGTACATAAATACAATTCACAGATGTAATGAAATTCTTACAAAAAATGCACTAACAAGCCATGAGTATAAATTAAATTGACACAATACACCACAAGAGAAAAATATAGAAGAATAAATAGATAAATATTCATATTACAGCAGTTCAAAATATGTGCTGTTACAATAGTATTGACAGATCATTAGTGGTCTTGGAATGGTGTTATGATTAGTGTTGTACAGGGAGGTTCAAAAGCCTAATTGCTGTTAGATAGTGGGGATGAACAAATATATCTGCACAGAATAGTTTGCATTTCTCTGAAAAATCTAGACTTTTACATTTTGTGCCCTATCACTCACATTTATGGCGCAACGATTGGCGAAACGGTTTGCGCAGCGCCTTTACAGCGCCAGCGATTGGGACCAGGGTTCGAATCCCGCGCTGTCTGTAAGGAGTTTGTACGTTCTCCCCGTATCTGCGTGGGTTTCCCCTGGGGGCTCTGATTTCCTCCCACCACTCAAAACGTACTGGCGGTTAGGTTAATTGGGTGTAAATTGGGTGGCACGGTCTCGTGGGCCAAAATGGCCTGTTACCGTACTGTATATTTAAATTTAAAAAAAAAATTAAAAGCAGAGATGAAATCCAGAAGATTAAGCCTCAGAATGGAAGCAGTGAAGAGCAGCACCATTGGCACAGGAGGATGCTGAGACAAGGAGTCAAAATCGGAACGCAGATGTTAACCCCACAATCCTGAAAGGGAGGGAGGAAATCATTGGACTTTTTTGAGAAAACCAAAGGAATAAGTGTGTCTGCCATGCTGTCAATTAATATGAGGTGCAAGTTACAGGAAGATTCCGAGGGACTGTTCTCTACAACACACAGGAAGAAAGCAAGAGTGACATTGAGACACACAATCAAAGAGATACCATGAGCAGGCATTTGAAGCTTAAGAAACACAAAATGTGCTTGAAAGCTATCACATGTTTGTGTGTGTGAACAAATTCTTGAACGTATCTAGTCTTACAGTACAGGACTGCCATTAATTAACTTAACACTGTGTATAAATTCTAAATGCAACCGTGTTCACTCGTCCTGACAGGTTTGTTTGTTCTTTCTTTAAAAAAGGAATTAATGTGGTACATGTGCTTTGGTTTGTGGCTCATATATGCAAACTGTTGCTTGTACCTAAATAGTTGGCATATACATGGGAAACTGCTAGCTGAAGGTTAGTCAGAGTGCTGTGTCACATGGTTAACTCAGAAATATTGTATGCACCATGTTTCAGTTCAGTTTAGAAAGTCAATCCCCACAATACAGACGCTTTGATTGTAGTTTAATACACAAAAGTGCTGGAGAAACTCAGCAGGTCACGCATTTCGGGACTGTGCCCTCCGTCAAGGTATGAGCAAAAAGCAGGCAGGCACCTCAATAAAATGGTGATGGGAAGAGCAGGGCTGAGCACAAGCCTGTAGGCAAGAGGTCATAGGTGGATAAGGGTGGGAGGTCAGCAGATAAATAAGCTGAGAAGTGATATGGAAAGGGGATAGCTCTCTAAATAGAGAGGGAAGGGAGTGGGGAGCTGGAGAAAAGGAGAGAGGGAGGAGCCTAACAGAAACCGGAGAAGTCGATGTTAGTGCCATCTGGTTGGAGAGTGCCCAGACGGAATGTTATGTGTTGTTCCTCCAATTTGCAGGTGGCCTTGTTTTGGCAGTGCATGGACAGACATGTCAGCGAGGGAGTGGGGCATGGAATTTAAATGGTTGGTCACTGGGAGGTCCCCCCTATTGCAGTGTACAGAGCCGAGGTGCTAGTCTCTCTGCTGCAGAGGAGACCACAATGGGAGTACCGGATACAGTAGATGACCACTACAGATTCACAAGTGAAATGTTGCTTCACTTGGAAGTACTGTTTGGGACCCCAAATGGTGGTGAGGGAGGAGGTATGGGCGCAAGACTGATTAGTGATAGTCAGCACAGTTTTGTAAGTGGGAGGTCATGTCTCACAAATCTGATTCAGTGCTTTGAAGATGTGACCAGGAAGGTTGACGAGGGCAGAATTGTAGACTTATATGTGGATTTCAGCAAGATATTCAATAAGGTTCCGCATGATCAGCTGTTCTGAAAGGTTAGGTTGCATGGGACCCAAGGTAAGAGAGCAGATTGGATAGAAAATTGGCTTCATGGCAAAAAGCAGAGGGTGATGGTTGAAGGTTGTTTTGTGGACACAAGGCCTGTGACTGGTAGTGTGCCAGAGGGTTCGGTGCTGGGCCAATTGATGTTTGTCATCTACAGTATATCAATGATGTAGATGAAAAGGTACATGGCATAATTAGCAAGTTTTCAGGTGACATTAAAGTGTCTCGTATTATTAATAGTGAAGACAGTTGCCAAAGATTGCAGCAGGTTCTTGATTGGTTGGGCAGGTCACAGAGGAATGGGTGATGGAATTTAATACAGAGAAATGTGAGGTCTTGCATTTTGGGAGGTATAACATTGGGTAGGACCTACACAGTGAATGGTAGGTATCTGGGGAGTGTTGTCAAGTAGAGGGATCTAGGAATACAGGTACATAGTACCTTGAAAGTGAAGCCACAGATAGATAGGGTCGTCAAAAAGGCTTTTGGCACTTTGGCTATAGATGTTGGGAGGTCATGTTGCAGTTGTATAAGATGTTGGTGAAGCCCTATTTGGACTATCGTATTTCATTTTGGTCTCCGTGCTATAGGATGTTGTCAAGCTGGAGAGAGTGCAGAGAAGATTTACAAGGACGTTGCTAAGGCTTTGGGGCCTGAGCTATAGGGAGAGGTTGAGCAGGCTTGGGCTTTATTCCTTAGAGCGCAGAAGGATGAAGGTTATCTCATAGAGGTGTACAAAATCATGGGAGGAATAAATTAGGTGAATGCACAGTGTCTTTTGTCCAGAGTAGTGGAATCGGTAACCAGAGGACATTGGTTTAAGTCAGCGGTTCTCAACTAGTGGGCAATGGCCCACTGGTGGGCCACAGCGTGTTCTCATGTTTGTTCTTTAAGAATGTTAAATAAAATACTTTAAATTAGATAAAGATGTGTTTTTTACAGAGCTGCCTTTGACTTGAAAATATTGCTCAGTCATTGCCACTAGTGGGCCATGGCATGTTAGGCCGGAAGCCATGTGGGCCTTAGACCGTAAAAGGTTGAGAACCACTGCACTAGAGGAAATCATACAGGAATAGACTTTCTGCACAACTAATGCAATCCCTGCACCGTGCCTCTTCAACACATGAAAGGACCACTTACCACTCTTAATGTGTCTTAGTGATGTTGATAGTAGGATACGTATTTTCCAGCACACCAGGGATCACTTCAAGATGGTCCCATACAGTCTTTCACGTCCTTTCCCAGACAGAGCCTTCATTTAGCATTTCATCTGAAAGATGGCGTCTCCAACAATGCAGCATTTCCCCAGGACTTTTGAATAGATTTCTCAGGCAGGTTTCCAACACATTTTCAATAATAGGTCTGTAGAAAAAAAAAAACCACCCATTAGTGTTTGATCCTTATAAAAGAAGATTTTTTACCTTGAAATTATCAACTAGCAAGTAGTACTGCAAGTTTGCACACTTCCATTCCAACTCAAAGTAACCAACTCTAATTACTGCCCCAAGCCATTTATGCAATGTATATCCATTTGGATTTAGCTTCTTCAATTTCAGTTTATTACTGATCTGGCGCAAAACTGAAAAGAATATCCTGCTTTGTGCTTTTCGTACCCTTAAATTAGACTAAATTCCCGTAAAAGAATTATGCAATTTATTGCACAAGGTGCTTGGTGGGGTGAACCTCTTGAGACAACCAGAAAAAAATGAATACATTTGTCAGGAAGCCTCCTTATGGTGAAGGGAAAACAGATGCCTTGGACTGATGGTGCTCCTTTCTGACCACCAGGGATATTGATGAATAAATCAGACCACAAAAACTGGGCTTCAGAACTTGGATTTTAGTTTATCCGAGGCCCAAAATGACAACCAAAATACATGGAATTGTCCGTCCATTCCAGTCCAAATGAGGCAAAGGGGATAATGGAAACTAATTGTCCAATGAAACATGGAGATTGGAGAGAGGGAATAAAAATCATCAGTAATAAACTCTTAAGGCAGGCGTAGCATAGACAAAAAGACATCAAGTACCGCAAGAAATAAAATTGTCATGTCTCAGGAAATCACACGTGAATGGTTTTTGTGCCAGTGACTCCTTTCTGATTGCAGCCACTATAAACCAATAAATTAAAGGTAGTATATTACAACAACGTAGCATTGCACATCTGCAGTATGCACAGACAAAAATGCTGAGACCATACATTCCATTTCCTTAAAAACTAATCCAATCTGCCCAAAATTACTCGTTTGAACATATGATTATTCAAATTTAGACAGTCTATAAATTTACTTCAGATTTTAGCTTCTATGAAGTCTTTTGTTACGTTGTTCATTCAGGCATGCAATAAAGATACAACTGCCAATGAAACATCTTTTCAACTAACAGCAATTGCTGGTACAACAATGTATGAAACATACCACATGCTGGGCACATTTCTTAAAGGTGCACTCACATTCATATAAACTATATGACTTAAACAAAAATACCAACCCATGCAAAGCATTAACTATCTGCACATATTAAATGATTCCTTCAATTAACTGTTTACACCAGTGAAAATATACAATTAAATAATCATTATGGAGACTTGTTCAAACACGGTCATACATTTAATCAGACATAAAATTTACTTTTTTTAATTCCTCGGCTACAAACTCCTCTATAAACTGACTTAACGTTACTTTTGTATCCCCTGATAATTTTCATGGATCAGTTTTCAAACAGATTTCACACAAAACTGAGCTTACTTAACTTTGTATAACCATAAATGCTTTGCATTATATGTTTCTGCATATTAACTGTAACACAGAATATAACATATGCTAATGCCATCTTAATTACTACTGTGATGATAATTATATGCCATTTTAGTCTTGTACTAAATACCATAAATGAAATCGTATCAATACTTATTTTGATCCCTTCTTAAACCTCCCATGTTCATGCCTCTGATCACACTCTGGCTGGTATTTTGATTTTACCTCTGATTTCCTCTAGATACAGTACTTTTCCTCTTTCATATTGTTCATGTTGATTATAAAAAGTCATTGCCTCTGAACTTGTCCCTCTGGATTATTCCTAGGGTTCATAATTGAGCCATAACTGTTTTTATCCTCCTTTGCTGCACTCAGGCTATTGAGTTGACATCTTCAAGCGCAAGCCCAGCACAACGTCATAGAGATCTTCAAAACTTTAGAATCTCCTCAGCACAACATAGCCCCTGGCCACCCATCTCTGGCATCAAGTCCAATCGGAACTTGATTGAATCTGATCCTTGACTTCCTAATCAGAAGACCACAGTCAGTTAGGATCGGTAACATCTCCTCCTCACTGACAATCAGACCAGGCGCACCTCAAGGATGCATGCTTAGCCCTCTGCTCAACTCGCTCTACACCCATGACTGTGTGGCTAGGCATAAATCAAATGGCATCTACAAATTTGCCGATGACGTCACGTTTGTCGGCAGAATCACAAATGGCAATGAGGAAGCGAACAGGAGGGAGATAGATCAGCTAGTTGAGTGGTGTCAGAACAACAATCTTGCACTCATCATCAATAAAACTAAGGAACTGATTGTGGGCTTCAGGAAGAGGAAGCCAAGAAAACACAAACCAGTCCTCATCGAGCAGTCAGCAGTGTAGGGGGTAAGAAACCAGATTCCTGGGTGTCAACATTTCTGAAGATCTATCCTGGGACCATCATGTCAATGCAATCATGAAGAAGGCACGCCAGTGGCAATATTTAATTAGGAGTTTGAGGAGATTTGGTATGTCTGCAAAGACCCTTGCAAATTTCTACAGGTGTACCGTGGAGAGCATTCTGACTGGTTGCATCACTGTTTGGTATGGAGTTGCCAATGCACAGAGAGTTGTAAACTCAGCCAGCGCCATCATGGGCATTAGTCTTCACTTCATTAAGCACATCTTTAAGAGTCGGTACCTCTATAAAGCAGCATCCATCATCAAGGACCCTCACCACCCAGGCCATGCCCTTTTCTCACCGCTGCCATCATGAAGGAGGTACAGGAGCCTGAAGACACACACTCAACGTTACAAAAACAGCTTCTTCCCCTCCACCATCAGATTTCTGAATGCACAATGAACCACAGACACTACCTCACTTTTTCTATTTTTTGCACTAATTATTTATTTTTTGTATTTACGTGATTGTAATTTTATTGTAATTTTGCACCTTGTTCTGCACCATAATGCTGCCGCAAAACAACAAATTTCACGACACATGTTCATGACAATAAACCTGATTCTCATTCTCACTCTCATTCTCATTGCTGTTTATCTCACCCCTACTCAGAATTGTATTTTTAAGTTGCAATTCCATTGATGATAAAATGTGAAACCAAATTACAAATTTGAAAAGGTACTCAGTTTCATGATAGTCTATTACTTAGGGAATGTAGTATCCTCAGTTAGAATATGAAATGCTTACAGGGTCCCACCCAAATTTTAAAGTATTCTGTGCCCTGTATACTTTCTTGGTTCTGATTGGTAACTTTATTCCAGTTACCATTCTGTGATGCAAAAGCACCTCTGAATTCATTCCCTGCCAGTCACTTTACACTGGTACTAGTTGCCAATGAGATCATATTTTGCAATTGGCATATGGAATGTGCAGTAATTGTATTAGGGACTATTATATCATAGAAAACATATTGTAAGTATAGTATTTAATCACTTGCCTGACAAAGATTATTGTATTCATTGAAAAGGTTGTCTTGACAATCATAAAGTGGGTAAATTTGAAATGTTGTTGATCTGAAGAAAAATATGTGCTAAACATCATGTAGAAGGCAAACACAAAAAGGGATTATTAGAAAAAAATGGAACTAACTCCAGCAATTAAGTGGTTAAGGAAAATGTTACTGTACATACAGAAGACTGGAAATTCAATATACAGTTAAAATGTTTCTCTGTTTTAACAGGATGACAGGTTTCCTCAGGGGCTATTTAAGAATGCTTAAATATACTATTGGGCTAGAATCTCCAATGTGATTTGACAAGACACTATCAAATAACAGAACATTGTTTTCACTGATGCCCTGCACATTGTATGATTGCCAACAAAAGACAGTGGATCGTAAACTTTTCATGTGTGATGTCCCAGATCTAATACTTTATGCTGACATAATGAAGCTTAGAATAGGCAATTACCTTCTTGTTAT
>JAVLUD010000324.1:0-10103 GCA_032162045.1 Torpedo suessii
CCTTTGCTACATAAAAGACACTGTTTGACCTGCTGAGTTTCTCCACCATTTGTGTTTTTTACTTCAACCACGGTGTCCACAGATTTTCGTGTTTTACTTTTCAATTAACAACAAGCCCGTGCGTTTGTGGAGTATGAGAGAAAACAGGAGCACGTGGGAGAAAGCCACGTTTTTCCTCACCGCTCTGCTTTCTATCCCCCTGGGATTCCCCTATATATCCACCTCCACACCTTTATGCACTCTCTTCAGTTTCCCTTCTGTCCATGTCCACTCCTCTCTGGCCGTTTGACCTCTTATCGCACCCATTTCCTTACTCCCTCAATTCTCCGCCACTGCTACTTTCCATCTGCTCCCTTCCCCAAACAGAGCTTCCTCTTCATCCCCATCCTCCGAGCCCCTCCTCTGTCTACCCCATCTCATGCACCATTCGCTGACCGTAGTTCGGAACCTTCCTCGTTCCCCTTCAAATTTCCTGCCGCCGCCTCTTCACAACTTCTGTGCCTCAACGCGCGATCCCTCCATTCTGTCCCTACATCTCCTTCATCCTTCTTGCAGCCCCACGTCCTTTGTTGACATCCTGGTTAATCCGCACGTATTATACTCTCTTAGCCCTCTCTCTTCCACATGTGACTCCACCATCTCCCCGCCCCATTGTATCCATGTCTGGAGATTTCTCCTTTTACCTTTTCTGCATTCCTTCGCTGATCCACCGTCCTCTGATTCCCCTGCTCTGACTTTCCTCAATCGTCCACTCGTTTATATTTCCGTTGCCGTTGACTCACAGGGTTGTGTCTTTTGATCTGTTATTGTTTTGATACCTTGCCACATGTTTCGCATGTCGCCAGTGTCGATGACTCTGGATCCTCCGTGCGTACCCACGCTTTGCCTTTCACATTGCACGGGAGAGTTGAGCTCTGGCCGATCTTACAGCTAACTTGTCCTGAAGGCTGCATCCCGAGCTTTGAATAGAGCACTGAACTCTGCGTCCAAACATGGTCTCTGGTTAGCCCCTGGTTGCGTAGCAATTCATCTATTTGACATCCTCTCTGCACTTGCTGATGTGGGCAGTCATTTAACTTGTGTCCTTGTCGAAGTTTACATGGCCTTTTTTAAGTTTCTGCCTCCCTGAAACAGCTCCAGTCCGTGGTTTCAACGTACCCCTGTAGTTCTGCTGTGTCCGCCCCCGGCCACGTTTAGATCTCCCTGTGAACTGACCGTCCATTTTGCAGGTCGTCTGTATTCCTGGGTAGGCAGGATGGATATAGAACATAGAACATTACAACACAGTACTTACCCTTGGGCCCTCGATGTTGAGCCGAATTATATATTCCTAAAAAAGTACTGGACCCTTCCTACCTCATAACCCTTGATATTTGCTCACATCCATGTGCCTATCCAAGAATCTCTTAAAAGCACCTAATGATTCAGCCTCCACTACCATACGTGGCACCCACAACACTCTGCGTAAAGAAAACGTATCCCTGATGTCTCCTCTAACCTTCCCTCCCTTCATTTTGTACAGATGTTCTCTGGAGTTTGATATTCCTGTCCATGGAAAAAGGCGCTGACTGACCACCTTATCTATGCCTCTCGGAATCTTGTAGACCTCTATTAAGTCTCCTCATCCTACTTCGCTCCAAAGAGAATAGTCCCAGCTCTGCTAACCTTGCCTCATAAGTCATATTTTCCAATCCAGGCAACATCCTGGTAAATCTCCTCTGCACCCCCTCTATGGCTTCCACATCCTTCCTATAATAAGGTGACTGGAACTAAACACAATACTCTAAGTGTGGTCTCACCAGATTTTTATAAGGCTGTAACATTACCTCACGGCTCTTGAACTCAATCTCCTAATGAGGGCCAACACCATATGCCTTCTTAACCACTGTATCCACTTGTGCAGCACCCTTGAGGGATCGATGGACTTGGACCCCAAGATCCCGCTGTTCCTCCACACTGTTAAGAATCCTGCAACTAACCATGTCCTCTGACTTCAAGTTCAATCTTCTCGAGTCTATCACTTCACACTTTTCCGGATGCGAGTAAATAAAAAATAATGGAGACACAACTCTGCAGGCTCTATTGATGGGGCTGGTAAATGAATAAAGACGCTCCAACACGTGATGGTTTGAAAAAAAATCTAGAACAGCTTTCCCCTGCAAAAACAAAAAAAATATCCAGTGGTGTCAAAGCAAGAATCCAGACAAACGGCTTTGAAAACTGCCCATCATTACTCCAAAATACATGCCAATATCTTTCGTAGCTGCCTCCACCATTTTCAAGTTTCAACTTTATTTATCATCCGATTGTACTGTGCAACTCGACAAAACAGTGTTGTGCAGTCCCCAGTGCAAAACTGTATAAACACACATGCAGACAAGTACAGTAGATGTATACATGTATTTAAAATGCATATTATTAATACATAGTGGAGACTCAGAGAATGTTATAGCAGTTCATCAGTCATTCAAGTCTCACTGCCTGTGGAAAGAAGCTGTTCCTCAGCCAAGTGGTTCTGGTTCTAATACTTCTTTATCTTTTTTTCCCCAACAGAAGTAGCTGGAAGATGCAGTGCGCGGGGTGGTAAGGGTCCTCAGATTTTACAAGCCCCCTTTAAACAATGATCACGGTAAATCACATCGTTTGGGGACGGGTGGGGGGCGCTGCTTTTATGGTCCTGTGGATTGACCTCCAATACAATTCTCAACAGCAACCGCAGCTCATTGTGATGCAGACAGCCAGGATGCTCTCGATAGAGCTCCTGTAAAAAGTTGACAGAATGATAGCCTTGCCCATCTCAGTCTCCCAAGTGCAATCGCTGATGCGCCTTCCTGACAAGTGAGGCGATGTTGTGTGTCCAGGATAGTTCGCTTCTTAAGTGGACTCCAAGGAATTTGGTGCTCTCTCCAAATCCGAGCTTTTAATGTATAGTGGAGAGCCCTCTCAATCTGCTCACATTTTTCTGTCAACTTTACTGCCAATCCCCCTTTTGCCTTCATAATTCTTTGAGACAACTCACACTATACTTTCAAATTCCTCTTCACTCAG
The DNA here is from genome assembly GCA_032162045.1 of Torpedo suessii. Classification (NCBI taxonomy): domain Eukaryota; kingdom Metazoa; phylum Chordata; class Chondrichthyes; order Torpediniformes; family Torpedinidae; genus Torpedo; species Torpedo suessii. The sequence goes on from JAVLUD010000324.1 coordinate 3,049, forward strand.
TTGACAAGGTTTAGACTCATTGTTCCTTTCTTGAGAATTGCCCCTTTCAACCAGATGAAGTGCTACACGACACCTTTTCAAAATCCACCATTGCCTCAATGATCAGATATCAGCTGGGGAAAAGTAATTCCACCTCTGGTAAATAGTAGAGTGCATTACATCCACCTGGATCCTGGTGTAATTCCAAACATAAAATAGAGCAACATTCCCTCAGCACCAAACTGAAACGCTGACCGAGGTTACAAGTTCAGATCTCAGAAAAGGAACTTGAACTATCTAACTTGGAAGACAAGGGTGCTTCAGCCAACCTTACAAAAACAAAATGATGGTGCTGCCGTAACTTCTGAAATGGCAGCGCTGCCACTGTTGCGGAACTGCAGAGAGCAGGGAGCGAAGTCACAGCACTCCTCCGCCGGGGTCCAACCTCCCAGTCCAAGTGCCGTCAGCTCAGTGAGGGCTTTAAATGGCCTGTTAAAGGAGCCAATGCTGGCTTATTTTAAATCCTGTGATCGCGTGGTCTGGGCCCAAGATGGCGGCATCAATGATCGGCAGCGGCCACGAAGGGTTGCAGACTCTGGGGAGGTGGAGGTCTGGCACAGGGCACCAGAAAATAGGGAGACCCCCACCCCCCCAGGAGCAGAGGAGACGACCCATGTGACGGTGACCACGGCAGTGGACCAGTGAGGGTGAAAAACACACAGGTGAGCTGTTGGTGATGAGGACTCTCTTTTACTTCTTTCTCTGGCTGTAAGGGACGCCGGGCAATTTCTGTTGATAGCATGTCTTTGTCTGCCTTACAGTAGACAAAAGGAAGTTTCGTGTAATATCACATTTTCTGTTTTATTACATGACAATAAAATAACCTTGAATCTTGAAAATAGGAATTGCAGTCGTGGGACATTACCACAGTTGACGTCCAGAAGGAAAGCGGAACTATATAATCACATGGCCTTTTCTGGAACTGGGTGAGAGTGGAGGGTCATTGATCTGCTCAGACTCAAGATGAAAGTTTCTGCACATTTAATAACCTTATCAATGAGCTCCTTTATGTTTCCAAAACAGAACATTTGTTTAAAGCTGAAAAGCAGCCGTCAAGTTCACCATTTTTATTGCATGGAGATACAATTAATTTGGACTTTCACGATTGCCACACCTCAAATTGGAAATAGTCCAGAATGAGCCAAGAATTAATTTCTGAATTTACACAAAAAAAAACTTTGGTTTGTGACAATGATAAAGAGTTTGTCATATCTTTTGTCCAAAGGTAGCAGTGAGAAGAGGTTGTGACCAGGGTGATGGGGGTCCTTTATGATGTTGGCTGCCTTCTTGAGGCAGCTCCACTTACCGTATATACGTATGTAAGAGTCGATACCATGTAAAAGTTGACCCCATACTTATGGCCCAAAAATCTGGTATTTTTCATACGTAGTTAGTAAAAGTCAAAACTCCCCATCCATTTTTGGTCCCAGCGCCTCAACCACAAACCCACGCCTCAGCCGCCCTCAACTCCCCGACTGCGGATCCTCACCTCGGCCGCCCACCCACCGAAGCTCCCATCGCCCCGGCCGCCCACCCACTCCAGCTCCCGGCGACCGGACCGTGGATCCTCGCCTTTGCCGCCCACCCACTGGAGCTCCCGACACCCTGACTGCGGACTCTGGCGTAGGCCCCCGCCCATCTGAGCTCACAACGTCCCGAACGCCGAGTAAACACCGAGTGGCACAGCTCATGGAACTGCTTCCTCAACTCGACCTTGAACTCAGGCACTGTGGAGTTTGCACATTCTTCCTTTCACTGCATGGGCTTCCTTCCACATTGCAAAGACGTGTGGGTTGGTAGGAAAATTGCCTGTGTAGATGAATGATGAATCTGGTGGGAGTTAACAGGAATGCAGGAAGAAAAAATGGGATTAATGGGAAAAGGGAATTTGATAGACAATGTGGGATGAAGGGCCTGCTTCCAAGTTGTTTGACAGAACATTTTAATGTGTAAAAGTATCCAAAGGTTAAATTGACCAAACGGTTCAGCAAATATGAAATGGGAATGGGCCAGACGTTTGCTGTCAAGTTCCTTACGTTAGGAAAACGGATAAATGATCAGGACATATTATTTTAATGTTATTGCCTGAAAAGTACACATTTTCCAGCAAGCATGTTCTGAGCACCCCCTACTGGTTCAAGTCAGATGTTAAACAAGAAAGTCTAAAGATGCTGGTAGTGTGTTGCATTCAAGACAGACATCTTGCCATGGACTTAAAGCACAGTGAAATTATTCAAGAATTCTGGTCCAAAAGAAAATTAATTCATAATTGCAAAACAATAAGACAGGTAAACATTACTTGGATAAATATAGTATGAACCAGCATAAGAAAAGACTTTAAATACGAACGCCTACCATAGATACCATCGAATTTTCTGGACCACTTTTTCGGGCCAAAAAAAGGAGGGGGGGAGGCAAACTTTTGTCCTCAGTAAGCACCTGCGTCGACAGCTCGAATGGGCAGGCGGCGGGGACCAAAAATAAGGGGGTCGACTTCTACACAGGATCGACGATTACACGAGTATATACAGCACTTTAAAGCTTGGAAAATAAAATCTTGAGCTATTTGAGAAATTTACTAATGCACAAACAAAGAGGGTTAAAAGAGCAGCTGACATGAATTTCAAATTAACCAGGGATGAGAGAAAGGATAGCATATCTGAAAAGAAAATCTGAGGTGACCAATCAGACAACACTTCATATGGTCGATATGACAGATGTTACACCTGGAAGAGCCAAAAATAAGGAAGAAAAAATGAAGATTGTGATTCAATACGTAGTAAGGAATAATGATGAACTGGCAAAATAAAGCGATACAAACAAGAGTTTATTGTCATGTATACAACAACGGATGGATCCAACAACATTCTTACTTTCTGCACTCAAACAGAAAGACAAAATACACCAATGGTACAAATTAAATTACGATATTCCAAGAGACAGAAAGAGGTAATAAGCACAAGAGTGGATAAATATTCACATTTGCAGTTGGAACACAAAGTGATGTTACAATAGTGCAGACTGATCTTTTGGTTGTCCCAGAATAGTTTATGGTTTGGATGTGCGTAGTACTGGTTGGCTGTTGGAAAAAAACTGTTCTTGAACCTCATGGTGCCAGAAAGAGATTGTGGCCTTCACGTTGGCTGCCCTCAAGGCAATGCCTCACATTGATGTCTTTAATGGAAGCAATGTCAGTGCACTTGATGGACTTGGCTCAGTCTGCCACTGGGAGCTTTCTGCAACACAAGGCACTGGAGTTTCCAAACCAAGCTATGATGTAACCAGTCAATATACCTTCCACAGTTCGATAAAGGTATTCAATGACATCGCAAATCTCCTCAGACTTCCTTCACTGTCGCCTTGATGAGATGGCTCCAGGAGAGGTCCTCCAATAAGTGGTCTCCCAGGAATGCGAAGGTTCTCACCCACTCCACCAATAAAGACATGTTCAAGCATGGTTCCTTGGCCTCCCCTTTCATGTCCACAATTAACTCCCTTGTCTTGCTGACATGAAGACTGTTCTGGCACCACACAACCAGATTCTCTACGTCAATCCTATATTCCGACTCATCATTACCAACTATTCAGCCGAAAATGACGCCATTGTCAGTAAATTTATGGTGCGTGAGCCAAACTTGGCTGTGCAATTGTGAGTATAGAGGGAACAGAGCAGGGACGAGGTTTGCAGCCTTGAGGTGCTCGTGTTAATAGTGAGGAAATGACATTGCCAATCCACACTGATTGGGGTTGGCCAATAAGGAAGGAAGGAATAACAAGAAATAAAAACTCAATAGTTATAATTTGGACTGTACAAAGTATTTGACACATGGGCATGCAGCTGAAATGGCAAACTTGCTCAAGTTGTCCAGATTCATATCGGAATGAATGCATTAATTTCCCACATGGAATTTCCCATTGCAAGAGCCATTGTCATTTCATTGCGACAGAGTTCTTGGGCCAGTTTTAACAAGTACACATATCCAAGACTCCCAGATCAGTGTTGTTAACTTGACATTATAGAGTTGTACAGCATGGAAACAAGCCCTTTGGCCCATCTTGTCCATGCTGACCAATCTAGTCCCATTTGTCTATTTAGCCCACATGTCTCTAACCCTTGGCTCTCCATGTACGTGTTGAAACATCTTTTGAATGCAACAATTGCCTTCACTCCTTCCAGTTCCTATTGGTAGCTTGTTCCATATATCCATCAGTCTCTGTGAGAAGCTAGTACGCAAATCCCTCACCTCTAACACTTAAAAAAAAAATTAAATTTAGACATACAGCCATTTTGGCCCACGAGTCCGTGCCGCCCAATTTACACCCAATTAACCAACACCCCCGATACGTTTCGAACGGTGGAAGGAAACCGGAGTCCCCTGGGAAAACTCACGCAGACACAGGGAGAATGTACAAACTCCTTACAGACAGCGCGGGATTCGAACCCCGGTCCCGATCACTGGCGCTGTAAAGGCGTTGCGCTAACCGCTACACCAACCGTGCCGCCCTTTTTTCAAGGGAACCAGTTAAGAGCCACAAGAATGACAGTGACCGGTTTCCAATGTCTTGAGGAGACGGTTCCAAACCTCCTCACAGCATAGAGGGCTCATCGAGTCCATGTCGGCTTACAGATTCCCCCCACGCTCCCATCAACTCCCTCCAGGTTCTACCATCCACCCACACACTGGGGACAATTAACCCAGCAATCCGCATGTCTGTGTGACGCAGGAGGAAACCGGAGCACCCCAGGGGGATCCCACCTGGTCACAGGGAAAACGTGCAAACTCCACACAGACAGCACCGGAGGTGGGGATCGAACCCGGGTCCCCGGAGCTGGGAGGCAGCGGCACTACCTGCTGCGCTGCCACGGAAGGTGGATGAGCCTTTGTTGGTTGACGTGTCGGATGATTCTGGGATGGGCAGAGGTACTGATCAGACAGGAACACAAATACTAGGCCCAGGTCCTGGAACTCCCTCCCCAACCACAGCCACCAGGAGAACCACGGAGGTTCACGTAGGCCGCTCACCGCCACCTTCCCAGGGACAGTTACGGATGGGCAATAAATGCTGGCCTTGCCGGGGTGACCCTATCCTTAATGGTGGTGGTGGGGGAGGGGGGGCTGTTCCTTGTTAACAGACAGTATGGAAACCACTGGACAGCGACAGCAATGAATCAAACAAAATACAAAGCTTTGTTAAAACATTCCATGGCCGTGTGCACTTGACTCCTGCAGTGATCAACAGTAATACAGTTTTTTAACATTTAACCGTAACAGTTAAATGTAAACAGTGAGGCAAAAGTGAACAGGCCAGCAGATTTCAAACAAATTCTCCAATTTGATGCCAACAAAATCTGACGTTTGGATGAAAGATAAAACCATACCGTAGTTCCACCGGTGAGAAGCCTCCAAGATTAGGGATCAGCGCTGAGAGTTTCCGCAGTTCCCTCGAAGCCTGCCTTCTGTTGATCCTCCATGTGGCTCCTTCCCCACCTCCTCCCCCAATGCCCAGAGCTGACCCCCAACTGTAGACAGTCCGTCCCAGCAGCTCTGTCCCACTGCACCTTACCTCATTGCCCTTCTCTCTGGCCGCTGAAGAACTAGTTGTTCCTTCATAGGTTTCATAGTAATATTCCTCCACCTGCTGCTCCGGGAGAACGTTGTTCATTTCCTGAGGACACAGAGAGGAGGAACTTTAACCCCAGACCTATCACTGGACCAAGGAATGCTGCCGGTGATTGGCCGTGGAGAGATGGTTCATCACAGATCTTCCAGTCATCACCTGGAAAGATCTTGATCACGTTGGCTACCTTTTCCCCCAGTTGGACTTTGGTAAAGCTCTGCTGTCTGAACTGCTCCTGCTCCCTCTTCTGAGCTGTGAATGATTTTTTGGAAGGAACCTTAGTTGCTATAGCCATTGTGTTAGTTTGCCCAGAAATCGTCTTCTCTTTGAAGAATGAAATAGGTTTCCTCGTCTGAAAAATGTAGTGAGATGGAATGCAGAGACATGAACATCATGAGGGGCATTGGGGAATGGGGAGAGGGGAGGCAGGATGGGGGAAAGGGAGGGTGGGAGAGAGCAGGGAATGTGAGTTTGTTGGGAAGTGAGGGGAGAGGGAAGGAAGGGACAATAAGGGACAGGGAGAGTGAGGGTGGGCTGGAATGGAAGGGGAGATGAAGGTTGTGGAGGGAGGGATGGATGGAAGGAGTGTGAGGGAAAGATGGGCATGGAGGGAAGAATCCAGGAGGGATAGGGTGGGACAGACAGCAATGGAGACACAAGAATGACAAGACTGACATGGAGATGAGCAGATGATGGAGAGACAGATAGACAAAGACCACAGACAATGGCGGACACAGGACTTGTCTGTTACCTGGGTTGGGGTTTCTGCCACTTCCAGAGTTGGGTTTTCCTCAGACAGACGAGAATCATATTCTACAAAATCTGCATCACTATAGTCATAGCCATAGTCCAGGGTCTTTTCCAAAGGGTACTGTATGGTGAGGACAGAAGCGATGACAGTTAGCAGTAGCCTGGTGGGGTCAGGTCCAGAACTCACCCAATCCATCACCACAAGAAATATGTCAAGCAAATCGAGGATGGCACCTTGGTCCATAGGCCCTGTGGATGGGTGATGGACAATTGCATTACCCCTGACCATCCTACACTGATGGCAGTGCTCTGACAGGTATGCATTGAGGACCACTCCATCTACAAGACCCTCCAAAGATCATATTTCCATTAGTTAAGCAACAAGCATGGTTAAACAATTGATTTAGAGACAGAAGAGTGGGGAGATGTTGGCCGTGGTGTGAGATGTTGGCTGGACATGATGTGGGAATGCTGGTTTCCAGACTATGAGACCTTGGGCTTTTACCTGGCCAAGGAGTAGTGCCATGAGCAGGGTCCGCAAAGTGGCCAGGAAGTAGGCCGAACTGAAGCAGACTAAATAAAATGTGTCAGTGGGGAGTGGGGACGGGGAGTGGGAATGGGGAATGGGCAGTGGGGAGTGGGGTGGT
>JAVLUD010000325.1:0-10100 GCA_032162045.1 Torpedo suessii
TGGGAGGAAACTGGAGCCCCCGGGGAAAACCCACGCAGACACTGGGAGAACGTACAAACTCCTTACAGACAGCGCGGGATTCGAACTCCAGTCCCGATCGCTGGCGCTGTAAAGGCATTGCGCTAACAGCTACGCCAACCGTGCCACCCAAGGAAAGCTTAACATTAAGTTCCATCTTTAAAGTCTTGCCTGGGGACAGTGAAATGGCCGGAACCCATGGCTGATGTTGGATACTAATTAGCATAAGCAGAGTCAGGACTGGAAGAAGCGACAGAATCCTAAACATACCCAACCCCAATGCACGTTAGAGGTCAACAGAAGCTAAGGAAGTTAATTTCAAAACTCCAGACATATCACACTCTTAAAATGAAACTAGTGGTCATTCAGCTAGAGTGAGGGTTTAGGGTGCTAAGGAACGTGAGAAGGTCATGGTTTCGGGTGCCAAGCAAGTGAAGGGGTTAGGGTCGATGTCCCCAAACTGCTTCATTTAAGATGCAATTGATTTGTAATGGACTGCTCAATGTTCTCAATGCACTTCTGCAGAAACACATCCCTTTTACAGGTCATTAGATGATTGTAAATATCCAAATTTTTAGAATTTATTTTTGTTCTTTAATTACTGTTATTGGGTGGATTCTATACAGCCCATTGCACAGGTAAAAATAAACCAGCAACTCCCCCGACCAATGTTTTCTCTCTTAACTGAAGACCCTGCTTTCCAGATCATTTTCCTCCAGAGCTAACGACAAGCAATGCTTACTTGTCACTTCTACATAATCCTCATTGTTTTACCATTAAGCATTCCTTTCTCTTCACTTTAAAATGTAGAGGATCATGGCGAGGATAAAACACTTCCCCACTTTTTACACCTGGGTTAGCTATCCTTGGCGATCTTCTTGTATGATTGCTGTCACACTAAACTGGGGTTGAATCTGGATTAAAACCACCTTGTACCAACAATGTTCCAAGCCCACACCACTGTCTGCAGCACCAGTTCTGTGGCGAGTTGGATTTACCCATTTGGTGAGGACTTGAAGCTTGCGCTCAATAGCTTTCATATGGTTCCTTCCTACTGTGTTGAAGTGCCAAGTCTACAAATGCAATGTTTAAGTCAGTGGTTCTCAATCTTTTTTATCCACTCACATTCCACCTTAAGTAGTCCCTTACTAACCACAGAGCACTTATGGTACAGGATGGCATAGGTGCTCTGTGGTTAGTAAGGGATTACTTAAGGTGGTATGTGAGTGGAAATAAAAACGTGGAGAATCACTGGTTTAAGCATTCACAGTTCACGTTTGACAACAATGGAGCAAGGGTCAAGCTGATGGTTCAAGCGTCAACCCTCTGCATGGTAACCTGGTGACCAATTGTATTTTTGCCCCTACCAAAAAAATCTTTCTCACAATAGTCTGTGGAGACTGACACTTCCAAAGGCTCAATGCTGTCAAGAGTGGGCAGGGTTTTAACAATCCGAGGCAAGAGCAGTTGGCACTTCATGCCATGGTACCCGGAGGATAGGGCTTGGTATCTCTAATGATACTGGGACTAGGCTCGCTTCCCCAGACAATTGCGGCTGATGTTGGCCTCGCTAAATTCGGAGTGACGGTGCCTCAAACTGGTACAACCCAAGTGGAAGCAGGATAGCTACATGTAGTTTGGTGACCATGTTCATGACATTTCAAAATTAAGTATACAGCTTGAAACTTGGGAATCAATGAGTTACATTTGGCATGCAGAAACTGCTCTGTAAATTAAAGACAATGAAAAGAATGGCCAAGACATCATGAGTTCAAAGGTCGGTCTTATCTTGGCATTATGACTGATAGTACAGTAGTTCACATTAACCCATATTAAAACCACCTTCTACCAACACCACGATCCTTTCACTGCTGAGTGGGATTTACTCCTTCAGAGCAGTAAGTGGGAAGCAATTTGATGACAAATCTCTGCTTGGCAATTATGAAACACTTGGGTGAACAGGACCCTATGTTGAAAGGCTAGCATTGGAGAGAGGTGGGAAGGGGTTATGGGCTGTACCCACAGCTGCTCCATCCCATGCCCTCCTCCCTTCACCTACTGCCGAGAGAGGTCGAGTACAGCCTCACCTTTCCTCTCACCACAGAACGGGAGCATTGTCGTAGTGGGCTCCCATTCACACTCACCTCTTGGTGACCAGTGGTGTCAGGATACTCAGCAGAACACTCACCACTCTGCAGGGGGAAAGGAAGGGGGCAAGAAGGCCAAATAAACTCAAGGGGAAGCAGCGGGAGGAGAAACAAAGGAATAAAAAAAAACAGTCACATCCTAAAACTGGAAGGAAACTTCGTTGGTGGCAACAGCGGCTCTCCTGCTCATCACTGCACGGTTCAGTTTGGCTCTCCAGGTACCAGCAGGGTTAGTACGTGGGTGGGTGGTACTCATCCGTGCCTGGTTGGGTGGTGTTACCAAACGGAGGCTGCTGGTAGTTTTCCGCAACATTGGGGTACGGTGGGTAGTCACTGGATGGATCCGTGTACCTCTCGGAGAATTCGGCCACACCAGCCTGATAACTCTTGTAGGCAAAGGCAGTCAGCAAGCCCTGGATGGAAGACATTAGTTTAGAACATAAGAAATAGGAGCAGGAGTAGGCCATCTGGCCCGTTGAGCCTACTCCACCATTTAATGAGATCAGGGCTGATCTGATGATAGGCTCGTCTCCACCTACCTGTCTTTTCCCCATATCCCTTAATTCCCCAACTGTGTAAAAATCTCTCCAAGCTTGTCTTAAATATATTTACTGAGGTCGTCTCCACTGCTTCAATGGGCAGAGAATTGCATAAATTCACTACCCTCTGCGAAAAGCAGTTCTTCCTCATCTCCATCCTAAATCTACTACCCTGAGTCTTGAGGCTATTTCCCCTAGTTCTAGTCTTCCCCACCAATGGAAACATCTTACCTACCTCTATCTTATCTATGCCTTTCATAATTTTATACGTTTCTATAAGATCCCCTCTCATTCTAAATTCCAGCGAGTACAGTCCCAGGTGACTCAATCTCTTCTCATAGGCCAACCCCCACATCTCTGGAATCAACATGGTGAACCTCCTCTGCACCGCCTCCAAAGCCAGTATATCCTTCCTTAAGTAAGGAGACCAGAACTGCACGCAGTACTCCAGATGCAGTCTCACCAGTACCCTGTACGGTTGCAGCATAACCTCCCTGCTAAACTCTAGCAATGAAGGGCAACATTCGATTTGCCTTTTTTTTTAAATATCAGAAGTGTTTGGCCTGTCTCAGAATTGGAAGAATATAAGTTCAAGCCCCAATCCAAAGATTTTAGATATCTAGGTTGGTGCTTCAGTGCCACATTAAGAGAGTGTGGTCTTTCAGAAGAGATTTAACTGAGACCTTGAATTATACAAGTTACAGGATTACCATACATAGGCATTGTTTATTCTAAAAATTAAAAAAAAAATTTCGGCCCACAAACCTGCACCACCCAATTATACCCAATTGACCTACAACCCCCGGTACGTTTTGAATGCTGGGAGGAAACCGGAGTACTCGGAGGAAACCCATAGATACGGGGAGAACGTACAAACTCCTTTAAGACAGCGTGAGATTTGAACCCTGGTCCCTATTGCTGGTGCTGTAACAGCATTGTGCTAACCGCTACGCCAACTGTGCCGCCCTTTATTTTAAAGTAATGTATGTCAGTGCCATAGGACTATTTTATTCCTGTTACATTAATTTTGCTGTTAGTGAATCTAGGCCTGTAATATATAATACAATGATAGCAAGCTGGTACATAGAAACATTGACCACATCCTGGAAAATTGAAGATGAAGATCTGACAAGCTGGTGGGGGATAGTAATGGATTTAACTTCCTGAATTCTCTCAACTTTCACGTCAGGTTGGTACCCATTCCATGTTGTCTGAATGATCAATATCCCAGTCACATACCACATACTTAAGGGGATTGAAGGAGAATAAAATACTCTATTCTTTTGTTTCTGGACTCAAGGTCCACAGGAGAAAGTGGCTTGCACCATACAATCAGTTGTCCTTAACTACCATTGTAATCTACCATGCGCAGACCATTGGTGTCGAAACAATTCGTATCCACTACTACTCAAAAGAGAATATTTGTGTCAGTGAAATATAATCTAGTATGACTGTGAGTTAAATCATTGAGGCATACCTGGGGCTCAATATCCACCACTGCAATTTTGCCAAGTCCTTCATTGATCTTACGGATTGTCTCCAGCTTTGTTCCAAACATGGCCCCTTGGAAACTTCCATACTCCAGGAATTCATTAGATGTAATACTCTTCACCATGTCTTCATTGGAAATAAAGTAGTAGCTCTTTCTCACTATAAAATACCCAATCTAGAATCATCTGTTCCCTTGTTGGCTCCTCGATGTACTGGTCTACAATATCATCTTTATACTCCAGGAATTCATCCTTCACATTATTATTACTAATTTGTTTTCTATTTTCTATAATCAATATATTGATTAAAGTCACCCATCATTTCAGTCATACCTTTTACATACATCTGAACTATTCCGTTTGATGTCATTCCAGATATCATCCATTCTCAACCCTTTTTTGGCTATGCGCTCCCCACCCCTGAGGACTCTGCTGAATGTTTATGGGCCCCCTTCCCTGTGAAGCAGTCAAATTTTGATGTCTTCCATACTTCTCTCCTACTGAATACATAAAAAACATTAAAATATTTATGCTACATGAGGAGAAATGAAAACAAGGCTTTCACTTAAATGTGCTGTCCAATATTACCACCATAACTCCTATCACTATTTTCTGTCCTTTGATCCTTCTTAGCTCTACCCAGACTGATCCCATTTATGTTGGCAGTTAACCTTTCTTCATACCATGTGTTATTTTAGTGCATGCTTATTGTTAAAATATTTTTACTTTAGTAGTTATTGCAACATTCAAGTTCAGAGACCTCACTCAATTGGTAGACAGAAGTTTTAGCAATGCCACATCATTTACACATTCGTGAAGCTGAAATGTGTAATCCCTATGAGTTCGTATAGATAGCAATATAGCTGGTATGTTCATCTTTAATCTTAACTGAAATGGAAAAAGCTAACAACCTACTTTATCTCCAATTACTTCAACTCAACTCATGCCAAATGAGTTCAACTACATTAGCAACATATAAGATTAAAGTTACCACCTTACACCTTTGGGGATTCCTAAAATATTTCAAGTTATTTCAGTGAGATGGAGTTTGTCTAAATGTTGTACAATTGAACCAAGTCATTTTGAGTTTTACCTTTCTGCAGGTAAGAATTCCATGTTTAATTTGCTTGAGTCAGTTTGACATGATGCCACACAAGGCATTCCAGTTAACGAACTGGCTTAACACCTATACATTCTACAAATTGATTTATACAGACACCATAATCGATAACCAAATTCCTTGAAGAATTAAAAGATGTTGCCCACAGAAGTTTGAATATGGCAGTACAGTGGTTAAGTTACTGGATTGACAGCCAGAGTTCTGAAATAAAAACAAAAAATGCTGGAAACTGTGAGCAGGTCATACAGCATTGTTGTAAGACTTCCCAGCTGAGGTGTTTAAATTCACACAATTGAATTAAGTAGACCAGACTGTCCACAAAACTCAAAATGCATTCTCACAAGGATAGTACATACTCTGAGAAAGACATCTCTATTCTTCCAGTCAAATCTTCTTACATTAAAGGGCAATATATATCTGTCTTCCCAATTGTTCATTTTCAATTACTTGTGTAAGCCTTTTCAAAACACTAACATGCTTTAATCTCTCATCATTGGAAAAATATTCTGTGTATCTGCATTTTCTATAAAAGAAAATTAGCATGCATTTTTCCACATTCACTTAGCCTGCTTATTTCCCTTGAAGTGTATCCACATCCTCGGTGCCATACTGCCTCCTAGTTTTGTCTCATCAGCATATTTGGATTTCTTACGCAAAGTTTCCTTATCCAAATCATTGATCAATATGGATATGGTCAAGGCTTCAGCACTGCTCCCTGATGCACCTCACAAGTCACATCCTCCCAATCCACATGACTTATTTATTCTTACTCTGTGCTTTTTGTCTATTAACCAATGCTCCATCCATGTTAGTATTATACCCCTAATTCTGTATTCTAATTTTGTTCAATAAACTAATTGTGACGTTTCTTCAAAGTCTTCTTAAATTCAAAATACCCTACATCACGTTTGCTCCAAGTACACTACATTTGCTTAATCTATTTAGTTAATTACAATCTTAAATAACTAATCAGATTTGTTAAACATAATACATCTTTTATAAATCCACAATGACTCTCCCTTGCCTTTATTATTATTTTCTGTTATTACAGATTCAAGTATATTCCCTTATATGGATGATAGACCGCTGTTTTCTCTCTCCCAATTCGTAAATATTGCGGTTAAATTTTCTACCTTCCAATTGGCAGGAACCTTTCCAAAATCTATGTAATTTTGAAGAGTGACAACCAATGCAGTCACTATCTACATGGGAATCTCTTTGAAAACATTGAGATTCAGGACATCAGATCCTGAGGATTTATCAACTTTCAGTACTATTTTTTTCAATTTTTAAAGTAGCAGTGGTTTCCGTCAGCTCTTCATTCACTCTAGTCCTGTTGTTCTTCACTATTTCTGGCTTTTCTGTGATAATGGACAAAACATTCTTTCAACTTATCCAGAATTTCCTTATTCCACAATATCACTTCTTCCTTCTCAGAATGCAAGGGACCCATATATTTTTAGTTAATCTTCACTTTTTACATATCTATAGAAGTACATACAATCCATTTTTGTTTCCATCACCCCCTGACCTCCTCCCCTCCCTTCCTCCTTGAACTTGGGGATTTTCTCCCTCCTTTCCTGGTCACTTCACCCCTCTCTTCCCTTTGTCCCTCTGCTCCCATTTCTCGCCTCACATCGTCCATCCCATGTCATTACCAACCTCTCCATCTCTCCTCACCTTGAGGAATTACCATCTCTCCCCTCCCTGCCCCATCTTACCAGCATGTGCACCACTGCAGTGTGGCTCCCTCAACAACGAGCCAGGTCAGATAGTGGGATAGCTGAAGGTGATGGCTTCAGTCATGGGATACTACAAAGTGCTCCCAACCACCACTCTGGCCTTGATACCAGCCCCTGTATCTCACCTTTAATAAAGGATGTTCAACTAGTATTCTATTTCTGCCCTCTTGAATGTGTAAACAGCAACCCAGAGCAAACCCAGAAGCATTCCACAATGATGTATGTGGAGCTTATTGCAGAGATAAGACTGTACACTTCATTGCATACTCTTTACATAGAATATTTTTGTAGTATATTCTTGATCATGAAAATTTACCATGTGGTATAGTATCTTGCAAATCAGTCATGATTAACATGACCAACATCCTACCTCAGCAGGAACCACCTCCTTTGGTCATTCAATCCCTCATTTTCTACATCTTCGCAGTCATTCCCCATATTCTATCCACCATCCCTACAACTTGAGACATGTTTGCTTTCAAAGTTTTCAACTTGAAGCATCAATGCTTTTTCTCTCTTACAAGTGAGTATTTGCAGCATTTTCTGTTTTAGCACCAAGAGATGTGGGTTGGGCATCCAAGAAGTGAATGGATTTTCTTAAAATTAGAGGTACAGCACGGTCACAGGCCCTTCTGGCCCATGAGTTCAAGCTACCCAAATACATCAATTACATTTTTGGAGGGCAGGAGGAAACCCACGCAGGTCACGGGAGAATGTACAAACTCCTTACAGCTGCGGATTCGAACCTGGGTAACTGACACTGTAATAGCTGGAATGTCAATGATTAAATGTTAATGAGTGAGCACATTAAAATTGAAGGCAGAACATTTTTTTGCAATAAACTGCAAGTTTGGTTACTCAGCTATTTTTTCAAAACTTGCATTTGGTTACACCTTAAAAATGAGTGTGTGCAATTTCACTTTGAAGTTTCATGTAAGCATGGCAGTGGAAACTTCAGTTGAACCCTGGCTGAAATGCAGCGAAGGGGAAATCTTTTGCACACTTTAATCTTACTCGTTATTCGCAATTCTCAGGCGTGTGAATTTAGTTAATGCTGGAACTTAATTCAAAAATATGACTAAGTAGAGCAGCACTGGAAAAGAGGTTGCAGTTTCGATTTGCTGCTTTTGCATGGATTTTTCAGACTTAAACTTACTGTAAGTGCCTCAGTAAACATTAAAACATTAAAAGATTAAAAGATTTGGTCTGAGCTGTAATCACATATAACTGCCCAAGGATTAATCCCAGAGGCTAGCATTTTTCTAAACACTGATTTTTTTTTCCTCCCTGCCAGAGTAATGTTTGTATGTGTGTTTATTTTTAAAAAATAGGTGTACCATGTGATGCAAGTTTAACCAGTGTTGAACCAGATACAGTGAAACCCCGATTTTACGCGTCCCAATTTAACGCAAATTCGGATATCATGCAATGAGTCATTGGACTCGGGCGACGGGCAGGAGCAGCGGCTCAATGCGGGATCAATGGCCGTCTTCGTTACCCATAATCCCCCACGCAACATCTCTTCCTGCATTCACGTGATTCAATATTGTGACTGGCTATTTTACATCAGTCCACAAATAATTGAGTAACCATAATGACATTGGAAACATTCTGTTCTTCCCAATCTAGTAACCAGTTATAGAATTTGTGCTTTTTTTTGGAAATTTCCCAAAGGATTCTCTTCACTCCCCACAGTACTGCCAGCCAGAGGGTCATGGGCAACAATCATGTATTGTTGTTCGTGTCCGAGTATCAATAGAAAGAATATTATAAATAAGCCCATCTCCTGTTGCACTTGAAGAGTGCTGCTTCACACTGTGTCATGACCAGATTATTATTCATTAGTCACATGAATGATTTCTAAATATTACTGATTTAATTTTGTTTTTTTTTTATTGTGACTAGTTATGAAAAATAATGTGGTTGCAGACCCAGTTATTTTTCTCATTGAAATTTAATGGACCACAATTTGTAGCATCAGGTTAGGTAAAGGCATCTCCCCTTAATTATACTTGTCTTTGAGCAGAGAAGTGGGTTTTTGCAAGGCAAACTGCTGAAACTGCAAGCTGCGAATGTTGCTGTGAGTGGTATTAGGATCTGTATGGCTCCGATTAAAGCTGGTAATAATGTGCAATTCATAAGAAGGACAATGAAATGTGTATTTCATGTGAGTTCGGATACAACTAACCAGAAGAAATTTTAGCTGGAGAGAGGAAAAGGAGACAAAAGCAAAAATTAATATTGATGGTATTGCATTCCCCATTAATTAGAACCTCAGAAAAGGAAGTCAAAGCATGGACATTTTCATTTCCTTCACTTTGATTGTCAATCATTAACATTGATCATGCAATTGTGCAATTGAAAGCATACTTTGACTGAGATAGACTTGACACTTTAATTTACAGCACATCTCCCTGTAGTTGCTGTATCTGCTAGAGATAATTATTATTGACTGCCGTGAGCCCCATCATTATTTTAACAGCAAATGATGGTCCATTTTGTCAACAACAAAAGTTATGTAGACCTTGCAATATGGTTCTTGCTTTTATTCTCATATTTTCTCATCACTTGAGCCGTCTTAGTTTGAATCTGACATTTGGTTAATTCAAGCAGTCAGCACCTGCTAGTTTCCATTTTCATTGCTATGTTTATAATTTAATAAATATTTATTTAATAAATGTTTGACACTTATGGGAAGACGTGAGTTTTCAATGACCAGTTCTAATGTTTCATCACAACAGGATACAGTGGAAAACACAAAAGCTGGAGAACAGATGCGGCGGAGGTGGAGAAACTGAGAGAAGGGGATGGAGTCCTTGCAAGGATGTGTAGTCCAGATCCTCACACCCTGTCCCCTGCAAGGACTCCATCCCCTTCTCTTAGTTTCTCCGCCACCGCCGCATCTGTTCCCAAGATCAGGTGTCCCACTCCAGATCTTCTGAAATGTCTGCCTTTTTCCACAAACGAGGCTTCCCCTCCACCACCATCAACTCAGCCCTCACCCGCATCTCCTCCATTTCCCGCTCATCTGCCCTGGCCCCCTC
>JAVLUD010000326.1:0-10099 GCA_032162045.1 Torpedo suessii
GTTCAAATTAACTCACTGGCTGCATTGGATGCCCACATGTCCCCTACCGAGCTTGGGGTTCAGTTGTTAATATTTAATTATTTTGTCCCTCTGGAGTTAAAATGCCCTCCTCAGTACTTACAATATGGGCGTATGCAGCAATATGACAACTGTTTGATTGTCATATTTGTGCAGTTGTGAACTGAAGATGATTTGAAAAGATTTGAGAGGCCCCAGGTAATGCCTGGGCAAAATACAGGTTTGTTATGAAATGTGATGTTTAAAAAATTAAATGCAGATGCAAGACAGAAGAATTTGTCATCAGTAATGGCATTGCACATGCGTTACAAAGCTGTAAATTTTTGGTACAAGGACTAAGAATTCTGTAGCTAGAAATTAATATTCATACTATCAAGTACAGTTCCAAAGCTTCTTGTGCAGGAAAAAATATTTCCAAGGCTTAATTTTGAAAAAGTACCTCACCTGACATTCATGACTGTAAAATAAAAATTGTTTTGCCATCAATATTCTGAAAGTTAGATTTAATAGACAATAAGGGAATTATGAGTAAGCAGGTTAGAATGTGGATCCTGATTTTATGAGCATGTGGCGCCGGAAGTTTGCCTATCTTTTAAATAAGTAATATTCTTGCTCACTAGGATGTTGTTAGTGGATGTGTGATCATTTGCTTCATTCAGAGAGAGAGACAGAGAAAGGAATATCCTTTTAAAATAGTGACTCAAATCCGGTTGCTTGAAATTGATAAACAGAGTTCTTGCACATTTCTTCAACTGCTCTCTCTAAAGTTTACTCTCGTGAACAGTGGGGAAGAATGCTAGAACAAAGAACACCATTTACAAATAGTTAAAAATTTGAAATGGAAGTTAAAGATGTCGAAACTGGGCTTGAAAAAGATGGGAAACTTACCTCGACTTGAAGATGCATTTCAATGGATACTCATCATGTGAGAATGATAAGTGGATTGACAAAAATAATTATAAAAATTAGATGAGAATAAATGTGAAATTGTAATGATCATTTAAAGTGAATAAAAAACTTGATTACTGAGAATAATGGAAAGAAATGTGATAGGATGTGTGTGCTTATTTTTGGGGTGAATTTACCAATCAGATTTTTAAAATTTTTATTTGATATCTGACACTTGAGTGAAAGAATTAGAGGAACCTAGTTAAAACTATGTGATTTACTACATTTTTCTGAGGTATCGGTGGCATTTCTCCCTACTTGGTGGTGGATACGTGGTAAATTGTCACAGAAAAATAACCTTACTAATCTTCATTACTTTGAAATCCCAAATAAGTTTAGCTATTAATAGGTATACACCAGCACAATAGAGTTATCACATATTACTTACTACATGTTGCAATTCATAAACAGATTAACTGAGTTCAGACAGCCATGCCAACATAATAATATACTGTGCTCTGGTTCCACTTTGCAAAATAAGCAGTCAATTAATTTTTTCAGTGAATCTTCTGGCTGTTTAATATTGTGTGAAACAGGACAAGTGCAAACGTCATTATCATCTTGGTTTACTCGATCTTGGATACAAATATACTGTGTCACTTCAAAGTAACATGATTCACCAGTTTTAGTCAATGTTTACACACAGATCTTTCACCTTCACCTGATGTCATTCCAAAGTAAGATTTGGAAGGTTGTTAGTCATAGAACCTTTTAAATATAATAGCAGTAAGTTGGTTTAAGCTCAAAACTTTTCAATTCTGATAAAAAGTGATTGTCCCTTTCTCCAGGGATGCTTCCTGACCTATGAGTGTCTCCTACATTATCTAAATTTAACTGCCTGAAACCCTCTGTTCAACAGCCAGTTTCATTCTGAATTTGTGCATTCAAGAAAAAAAATGTTTGGACATTGTCATAGTACAGAATAGCATATTGATAACATGATTTTATAAGCACAAATGATAGACATTTGTACAATTTACTCAGGATCCACAGTTTTCCATGGCACTGCTGTGGGCTTAAGGCCAAAGCAAGATGCTTTGTTCCACCACCAGCCACTTCACACAGAGACTAATAGCTTTTGGAGAAAAAGGAGATCCCTTTATCATGCAGCTACTTTTCCAAATGCATTATACAGCTTTATATTTATAAGGAACCACAAGTGAAGCATATGTATGGGGAGAAAAACAGTCAAACTTTATGAAAATATCAGATTTTACTCAAATGAATCATTTGAAAGGAATTTTTTTAAATATGGAGTATTTAAAATTGAGGTTTCACTATGGCTTTAAATAAAAAGGCAGATGAACAAATTGAGTATATTTTGGAGATAACTCATTCGGATTATTCAATATCATCACAGAATATGATTTTTCATAAATAAAATTGAGCACTTTTAATTTGGGCACAAATGTATCACTTTCATAACATCCCAAAAGAAAAAGATCTGAATTCAGAAATATCGAAAGAAAACAATTGTAACATTCTTTTCTGCATACATAGAAAAGCATCCAAGAAAGAGAAAATTAACTAGGAAATACACAAGAATGAAAAGAGAAAATTAAACAAAAATGTATTAAGGTTATTATAAAACCTTTAAATTGCACAAATACAGGGAACATTTTCTTTTTAAGCAGTTGGCAGCCAGTAAAGAAATATCAATAAATAAAATTACTCACCCATCTTCACAACATCTTACCGTCCAGAGCTATATATGTACATTACATTGATGAAGCGCCAAATAAGTTCTGCATTTTACAGGACACACCTAGCAATATTCTTACATATCTCACGTAACATTATCAAACAATGGTTACGCCATACTGCTCATGAACATACAGAAATTAATTTTGAAATCAATGGTTCAAATATGTGCTAGTTTTTTCACACAGCTAAACTTTCAATATTACTGATAACTGTTCCTTCATTTCCATTACAAGTAGTTGAAAAATAAGATCCTATTGTGGCTAATGGGATAACAGTGGTACATGCATTTGTTATCAGGCTACATCAAAATTCTGCCTCTAAACCTAACTGATCTAATCTTCTTCCTCTTCTTCTTCATCACTGTCTTTCATTGTAATTCCTTGGAGACCGCCACCTTCAGAAACTGATGCCGTGGCTTCTTCTACAGTCAGTCTGTTCCGAACAGTTTCATAGGTCTTGCTATTTAAGGTTGAATCGAGTACTCCCTGTAGCCGGAAGTCTCGATATGCTTTCTACAAGTGTACAAAAATATATTAGAACAAATGTAAAATGCAACATAAAAATAACCCAACATTCATTATATAGCAGGAATCTAAATAAGTGTCAAGAATGATATTATTATTTTGGACAATTTACAGTAATTTTTACGGTAATGTAGCAGGTTAAAATATCTCTGCTATAAAATAATAAGCATTTGATGTAAATGTTATTAAGAAACATAATCAACTTGCTTGCCAATATTTGTAATGTGACTCATGCTTTCCACTAGGTGGGAATATGTCAGTATCTTAATTGTAAAAAGCTGGGTTGTAACCAAACTTTAACCAGGTCCTTCCTTTGCTTCAATGCTAATTTGGGATGATGTTTTCCACCTCCTGCAAACTCGAGTGGTTATGGGACCAGGGGACTTGGACAATCTTTCACTGCTCACAAGCTACCCATGAGTAATTAGTAATTATGAACACAAATCTAAATATTGATGTGAGCCATATTGCAAAAAACGCCATTAAGGGAATAATTTAATTTCACGGGAACAATTTTTACTGTGGTTCACATTACAGTAATACCCCTGGTATCCGGCACCTATGGGGATTGGTAGATGCCTGATAAGTGTATTTTCCAGTTGCTTGAGATCACGTGTTCTGCGATTGGCAAACCAACGGTGAGGCGCGCCAATTTTAAACTTCTGTATTTTTTACCTATTTATTTTCCTCGATTTGTTTTTGCCGATTGCTTGAATTCTGGATACAGGGGTTTTATTGTACTTTAAAAAAAATTCCTTGGATGTGGATGATGCAAAAAGGCTGGCATTTATTTTATACCTCGTAATGCTTTTAAACCAACGTCCAGTCGGCACCTGTCAGATATGGACAAGAACTAAAACTGGTAAAAATCAGTCTGGGGTAACAAATGCTAAAAGGCTGAATTTGAGGTGGATTGATATTACACATTCTTAATTTGAATTGCTTGGGATCAGTGGAAGCAAAGTTTGCAATGATTTGTTTTGAACTTACATTTTGTAGTGGTTCTGTGGAGACTAATCGATTTGTGAGACATTGCTTGATGAAAGTGTTATTGTAAATGAATTGATCCTATACCTACATTACAATAGGAGAACATAAGAAAGAGAAGCAGGCATAGACCCTTTGGGCCTGCTCTACAATTGAATAAGATTGTGGCTGATTCTGTGCCTTGTGTCCACTTTACCACTCAATTATCCTATAATTTCTCTCAGTATTCAAAAAGCCATCTATCCCAACCTTGAATAAAATCAATAGAACATATGCAGCTCTCTGAGGGACAGAAATCCAAAGATTTACAATCCCTGAATCAAAACGTTTCTCCTCTTCTTAGTTGTAAATATTTGAACCCTTATCCTGAGACTCTGGCCCTCAAAACAAAGAAACTCGGTGTAAAGGCATTTATTTTTAACATTGTATTGTTTGATCTTTATCTGTTTGTATAAAGGGAGTTTCTCCAAGCAGTCTTGACTTCTAAATGACATCATTCCAATTGGTTGCAGTTGATTGCTTTGCTTTCCATAACATGTAAATCTTTGGGCACTTAAATTAAGTCTCCAATAAAATGGTAGTAGGTCTGGAGATTAAAAATAAAATGGGTGCAAGAGAAATGCAAGTGGAGAGCAAAGCAGAAGCAAAGTGAAGGAGAAAAGAAAAAAAAGCCATTGCCTATTCGAGTTGTATAGTTATGCAGCACGAAAAAAGGTCCTTTGGTTCATCTTGTCTGAACCAATCAAGATGTCTACCCGACCTTCTCCCACATGCCTGTGTTTGTACGTCAAACCTCTAAAACGTTCCTATCCATGTACCTATCCAATGTCCTTCAAATATCACTATTCCATCTGCCTCTACAGCTTCCTGTGGCATCTCATTCCATGTAACAACCATCCTTGCATGGAAAAAGGTGCACAATACTCCATATCTGGCCATACCAACGTCTTGAACAGTTGTAACATGACATCCTAACTTGTACCCCATCTGTGCTCTATGCCCAATGAATGCAAGTACGCCAATGCCTTTCTCACCACCTTCTCTACCTTTCTTTCTGTTCCATACCACTCTTAAGGGCCCTACCATTTACTGTGCAAGTCCTGCCTTGGATTAACTTTCCAAAATGCACCACCTCACACTTAAATACCATCTGACATTCCTTGGCCCACTTCCCCAGTTGATCGAGATCTTGTTGTAAACTTACCCAACCTTCCTCGCTGTCCACAATACCACAAACATTGCTGTCATCTGCAACTTACTAACCAAGTTAACTACATTGTTTTTCAAATTGTTAATATAGTTGGCAAAAGCAATAGATCCAGCAAAGGTTCAACATTAGTCACCATCCAGTCTTCTGACTCCTCACCTGTGCCTATTGATAATGTAAATATCTCTGCCAGGGCCCCAGCAATTTCTTCCCCAGCTTCCCACCATGTCTGAGGATACACTTGGCCAGATCCTGGGGTTTTATCAATCTTAATATGCTTTAAGACCACCAGCACTTCCCCTTCTGGAATGTGAAAATGTTCCAAAACATCACTACTCATTGACCTCATTTCCTTTGCTTCCATGACCCTCTCTTTGGTAAATACCGATTAAAAGTATTCATTTAAGACCTCTCCCATCTCCTGTGGCTCCACACATAGATGACTATGTTAATCCTTAAGCGGACCTATTCTTTCCCAAGTTAAAATCAAAGCCAGAGAACAGATTCAAAACAGTTCTGCTACAGTAGGTCAACAGGGAACTTGCAGTTCATTCATGGGCATCTTTAAGAATAGTTTTAATGGCTGTGGCTTGTGAGCACAAAGCAAGAGCAAGATCAAACTCAGATACCTGGTTAGTGCTAGCAAGCAATGTGAAATTTCTACCTTATATCTATTTTATTAGTTACACAGAAGGGCTTTTCAATAGTTCTTTTGTGGTTGGAAGGATTTTTAGGACAATATGTGTGACTGTCATGAAGGTCTGAGATATAAAATTTAAATTTTAAATTTAAATTTAGACATGCAGCACAGTAACAGGCACTTTTGGCTCACAAGCCCATGTCGCCCAATTACACCCAATTGACCTACACCCCGGTACGTTTCTCGAACGGTGGGAGGAAACAAGAGCACCCGGAGGAAACACAAACAGACACAGGGAGAACGTGCAAACTCCTCGTAGACAGTGCCGGATTCAACCCCCCAACGCTGGTGCTGTAACAGCATTGCGCTAACCGTGTCGCCCTGGGTTTGCTCCATGAATACATGGCCAATTGAGAATTGAATGTGCATTTAGATTCATTTAACAGTAATTATGTTTGTTGAAAATTGCTGCTGAAGCAGTAGCACTTTTTGCCAATATATTTTAAGTTTATTCTCAGTTTTGTTTTCCGCTGCTTATCTACTGTTTCTCAAATTGGAGGTAAGATCCTTTTTCCATCGGAATGATACAACTATGAGATGTTGGTTCAGAAGTGCATTTCTAAAAAAAGTTCCATTTCCCAGGTATGATTGACGAAAGAGGAGCCTCAGAGCTTTTGAACTGCACCGCATGTACAAATTGGCTCAGTCTGACATGTGTCTCGTGGTTAGCTTTGCAGCCTGAATGCGGTCTTTTATGTATGCATTGGGTTTTCTTGCTGAATTTCTGTTCCAACCTACCATGCCAGTGTTTTTGATCTGTTTAACAAAACAGGAACTTTCAACACACCCTTGAGTCAGATAAAGTTTAGAAAGTGTCTGCTTCATCAGCCTATCTTCCTAATTTTGTTTGGTTACAGAATTAAAGGGAGCTAAGACATGCTAAAAGAGGCAATTTTCCTTGACAGGATATTTGAGCTTTTGGGTAAACATATCGTTGCACACAACTAGGATTTGTTCATGGCAGTTCGACTTAAGGAGGAAGGGGTTGGGGGTGAAAAGGGGCTTTGATCTATCATACTAATCTAAAATGATGTCTGAGCCTCCCAGCATGAATGCTTTTGCTGCTTAATTAATGGAAAATTGAGTGTGTGCTTTAAAATAATTCTGGAGAAAAAACAGGCTGCAGATTACTGATTTTTTTTTAATGCAATTCTCCTCTGTTTCCCTGTCCTGTTGATTTGCCTGTCAACTGTTTCAGAATGTGAGAACAAAATTGCATAAGAAACCATTTGAACATATCTTGCATAATCCTTCTAAGTTCCACTGTTGTAGCTGATCTCCTTATTCTTTGATTCCCCTGGATTTTAAAAACATTTTCATCTCAGTCTTGAACAGACGTAATGGTTGAGCCCTGTAGATCTCTGGGATGGAATAATCAGAAGATTCAAAACCCACTGAATGAAAAGAAGTCCTCCTGATCTCAGACCTAAATCTTTGACTCTGTTCTGAGACATTCCCTACATGTTCTGGATTTTCCATCAAGACAAGTATCAATCAACATGCAACAAATCCCTACAGAATTGCATCAGTTTAATGAGACATGCTCCTTTCCTACTGCTGATGTGTTTTAACAACACTATTTTGTGAGTTAAAGTACAAACTCATAAGAGCTGAATTTTGCTGATCTTTCTAATTTCATAATTTCAACAGTAAGGTTCTCTTAAACTTAAAATGTACTGTGGACTGTATCTAATGAAATATGTGTGACTGTAAGGTCACATGGATCCTGTAAAGTGGCAAATTTGGACTGTTAGTTCAAGCTTTTTGATCTCAAGGACTGATATATTTGTGATTTCTGTGTAGGTCTGGACAACTAATTAATTCAGCCTGGTTGGTTTCAGATTTTGTAAACCCTTGATTATTTAAAATGTTTTAATTTAAAAAGTTACAATTATTCTTTTCAATGTGATAATTTTCATTGCTTGACACCGATTTGAAGTGAGGAGATAGTAGAATAAAAGGGATTAGTGTGTATTTGAAATTCCTCTCCCTACTGCCATATGGAGATTGCAGCCTTTTACAATGAGACGTTTGTATGGCTGGTGCCTTACTTTCAGAATGAGAGGGACTTGCAAATAAGTTTAAAATGTTCCCTGTGGCCTCTTGGATCTGCAGTTTAAAGCAAGAGTTTGTATGACAGTAAACAATTGGAGAGCAGCATTCTGTCTGAACAGCTTAATGAGATGCTCGCTTGTTTGGGATGGCGGCGCGTAGATCCACAGCAGTTTCCTTGATAGGCTGAGTGGCGTGCAGGGGCTGTCTTGGTTAGTCTTGTTTTGTCTTGTCTGTCAGAGGCATTGTCTTGGCCTTGTCTTGTAATTTATGGGCACCGTTTGGGGAATCTTCTTTTCATTTTATGCTATGTAATGTAGAGTGAAATGACAATAAATTGATTCTGATTTATATCAGTATGTATTCATGTTTTATATTCTACAGATTACTTTTGGAACAATTGCTTAATTCTCAGTAAGATAAGTAGAAATTTGGAAATGTTTACATATTGTAACCAATTTTATTGTTTTCTTCCTCTGTCAAGTTTCACCATCAGTTACGAGTCATTCAACTGCAAGTCCATCTAAAGCTGCCTTGATGAAACTCCTTACCAAGATAAGGAAACAAAAAGATCATTGTATGATGAGATCTGAATCAAACTGCGTAAACAAGGATGTGACCATTGAGTCTGGTTCCATTACTATTGAAGAAACCAAAGAAAGAACTTTGACACAATCTGCAACCAACACAATTGTAAGCGAAGAGCACCCAGAAATGCATTCTCTTAACAGTAAGTGGAAGTCTTGTTTCAATAAATACATAGTTTAAGGTATTCTTTTTAGATTTCATATTCATCAAAACTTCAATCTGATATTTTGTAAAGTGACTTGTAGAAACTTTGATTTATTAATATCAAATGTAAGAATGTAAAACAAATTTGGATTTTGTTCCAGATTTGTTAGGAGATAGTATCTTCCATGATAAGCTGTTAATATTGTGCATAATGTTTGAAGCATAATCCAAGTTGTGTTTTATAGATCAAAAAGAAATTTCTGAAGAAACCATAATTGCTGGAAATACCACTTTGTTCCATCCAAAGGAACAAGCCAGTAGAATTCGATCTGATGTTGACAGGATGAAGCAGGCATGTATGAAAGCAAAATAAAATCATTTGATAAGTTCAGGAGACATATTTTTGTGCACATTTTGGTTCTGTCTCCCATCCTCAGAAAAGCAATATTTTATCTGACCTTCTGCAAAATGCAAGTTAATACTGATAATGAATTTGAAATTTATCCAGTCCATTTTCTGATAATGAAGTGCAGTGAAACCGTTTTTATCTTAATAATAGTAAAGGTATAAATTTTATTTCACCAAATACATTTTGTTTTGCTCTTTATGAATAATGCCTTGTGGTTTTCAATTAATCTATCATTAGAAACCTAAGAGAAAGAAGCAGGAGTAAGCAGTCTGACCCTTCAATTCTGTTCCATCATTCATCAAGATCATATCTGATTTTCTACCCCAACACCATTTTCCTGCACTATCCCTATTTTTCTTGATACCCATAATATCCAGAAATCAATCAATATCAATTTTGAATAAATTCAGTTTAGACTTGTGTTTTAAATGGGATGATATTGTTATTGGTAGTTGTTTAAACCGCAATTTAATTGGCCTCTCCTGATTCATATTCCATTGGTAAATTACCTGTCATATTTTTAGTTAATTTGATGGATTTTATCCTCTCAAGCCCTTGCGAGAGGGAACTGTTTTCTCTTTTCATAAATTCCATTTATTTTTAGATTCAAGAAGTAATCTGTTATTAATCTACCCAAAAGATGTATTATTTTACTTGAGGGATGTTTTAATCAGCACTTTTATTTTGTTTTTGGTGGAACATGAGACTAGAATTTGTGCATGTCAGTGCGAACACTGCATTGTCCCACCAACCCCCCCCCCCCCCACCCGGGGAATAAAAAAATTGTAACCAAAAGGAACCCGTTTCAAAAAAAATCA
>JAVLUD010000327.1:0-10098 GCA_032162045.1 Torpedo suessii
GATTACTTAAGGTGGTATGTGAGTGGAAAGGAAAAGTTTGAAATACACAGCTATAGATCAATACTTGCAGTAGATTTTCCCACGCTCTTTTATAACTTGTGCGCGTGTTTTCCCACGCTCTTTTATAAATTGTGCGCGTGATTTATTCCTGCTACAATTTTCCCATGCTCTTCTATTAATTGTTGTGTGTTAATAAAAGTAATGTTTGATTGCAAACTCTTGTGCCCAGACTCGTCTCCCTCAAACCTGACACTTTCTCAACACAATGACCAGTGCGGGGACCGACAGCAGGCCGCTGGAAGATTTTCCCGACAGCCCACCACCAGCACCCACACTGATCCCACCGCCACGCTCCCCCCTGACAGCCCTAATTTAAACTTCGCATATAAGCCCAGGGGAATATTTTTGAGCCATTATTTGGGAAAAAAAGTGGGTCTAACATGCCGTCAAATACGTATGTTATACGTGACACTAGACACTGCCTGTTTTGCTCCCAGAATGCCGGCTTGCTGTGTAAAATGACACACTGACCCGACATTATGCCGGCTTTGTTTGGTTCAGTGTAAACGAGCAAAGTCGGTTTAATGCAGGGTCTTCCTTACGGCAATATCGCGGGATTTCTGTGTAAAAACATATAAAATTGGTTAAACACGACCTACCACATACAAAGCCATGTTGACTATTCCTAATCAGTCCCTGGCAATCCAAATACTTGTATATCTGACCTCTTTGGACACCTTCCAATAATTTACCTACTACTGACATTAGGTTCACCAGCCTATAATTTCCTGGGTTACTTTTGTGCCTTTTTTAAACAACGGAACATGGGCTACCCTCCAATCCTCCGGCACCTCACCTGTGGCAAAGGACATTTTAAATATTTCTGCTCGGGCCCTTGCAATTTCTACATTAGCTTCCCTCAAGCTCCGAGGGAATATCTTGTCAGGCCCTGGGGATTTATCCCCCCCTTATTCGCTTTTGGACAGTAAGCACCTCCTCCTCTTTAATATGTATAGGTTCCATGACCTCACTGCTTGCTTTCCTTATTTCTCTAGACTCTGTGCTAGTTTCCTGAGTAAATACTGATGCAAAAAACTTATTTAAGATCTCCCCCATCTCTTCTGGCTCCATACATAGCCGAAAACTCTGATATTTAAGGGGACCAATTTTATCCCTTACTACCCTTTTGCTCTTAATAAACCTTTAGCAACCCTTAGGATTTTCCTTCACATTGTTTGCCAAAGCAACCTCATTTCTTCTTTTCATCTTCCTGACTTCCCTCTTCAGTTTTTCTTGCAATTTTTATACTCCACAAGTACCTCATTTGCTCCTTGTTGCCTATACCTGCAATATACACCTCTCTCTTTTTCTTAACCAGATCCCCAATATCCCTCGAAAACCAAGGTTCCCTATGCCTGTTAACTTTGCCTTTAATCCTGACAGGAACACACAAACTCTGTACTCTCAAAATTTTGCCTTTGAATGCCTTCCACTTACCGAACACATCTTTGTCAGAAAACAACTTGTTCCAATCCACGCTTTGTATTAGAAGGTTACCTCAATAGGATATAAGGAAGGAATAGACGTTTATGCTGATGGAGTTGGAAAATATAGTGCAGAGAAGGTTAATTTGGAACATTAACATAAGCACAGGCATTTGGGATGAATGGTTTGTTTTTGTGTGGTAAATTTGATACTTTATGTACAAAAGCAATCCACTTCCCTTTACCAGCAATTTCCTCAAAATAACAAATGTTTCACAAATTATAATTTGAAGATGCAGCCTGAAAATTTTTAAATGCTACCCTTCTTTTTCTAGATACTTGATTAAAATTAATTTAATATTATGTGATATGCTCCTTTTACCTGAACGATATAAATTTTGCTTTATATGACTGCAGAATATCGCTTCCCAGCACCCCACCAATCTAACCTGTGAAGCTCAAGAGGAAAAGTGTGTCAATAACAGATCAGTAAACTCTACCCTTGAAATCCTCTTGGAGAGGTATCATTTTTCTACCCACAATTCTTTAATGATTCATTTGCAAACATGTCAAAGGTCATCTTATTACAGTGTAAATGCTTGAATAAAAGTGTTTTTTTTTCAAAAAAATATAAAATAAAGAAGCCTTTGCAAAGCTGGGCTGAAAGTAAAAGTGCTGGGTTTGGGGAATGTACTTGATTGGCCTTACTATCTTACATTTGCAGATCGTTGGCTCGCTCTAATTAAAATACATGGTGCCTTTTGAATTGGAATCTATTCTGAAGACACTACACAAACAGGTCTTGCATGACTTCAAAATTGATTTGCTGATTACTGCTTCGAAATGGAATTCCAGGAATCTGATTTGTTTTTGTTGTCACTGTGGCAATTATTAAATTGAAATGCTGGTGAAGCATTTTGCAATACAGACTTGGGAATTTTAAGAATAAACTGCTGGTATGCTGAGAAATATGCAAAGTTGCAGAGATTAAATGGGCTTGTTATTAATTATATATAATACAATATTTAAGTCATCGCCATAGCTCTGGTTATGTTACAGAATGTATTATTGACTTTTTGTCATTGTCTCCTTGGAAGCTATTTCCAGTGAATCTATTTTGGTAGACCTCCAGGTGACGGCTTTGCCAAGAAATGTTATATTTATTTTAGAACATTCATGAACTGTGTATATAATATATGTGATGATTTGCAATGGCCCATTCAATTATTTATGCTGTAATTTACAAGAAGAGATAGTCCATTGTTTTACCTTTAACATCTGGGCTGATAGCCAACCCAAACAGATCTTTGATCTTTGTTTCATTATCTATAGATACCATATTCTTTCTAAGGAAGATTTGAAATCCTTGCATTTAGGTGGTGCACTGCACACTTAAAACATTCTACAACCAGCAAAGTAGTTTTTTGAGGTGTAAACATTTCTGTTATTATGAAAACACAGTAGTCAAAATTGAGCACAGCAAGTTCCCACAACAAAATGATAAATGATCGAATAATCTGTTGTAAATTTTATTGAGTTATAAATACTTTTCGGAACACGAGGGTTAAATTAGCTGCTCTTCAAAATGCCTCCTGGGAATCAGGTACATCCATCTGAGAGCAGAGGATGCCCTGGTTTCAGAGCTCATTCAAAAGATGGCAAGACCTGTGGTGAAAAGAAACCCTTGAGGAGGTTCCTCTGTTGACCAGAGCTGGATACGTACTGGTTAGTGTAACAGATCCTGTTCTCCAATTCAAAAGTTTGGCAGCACATCAGGAGTCGTTTCTTCAATGTAATTAAAGGTAAACATACTCCAAATATAGAAGATCAAATGTTGCTTGTCTTACCCTCGACTGCAAGGAATATGACTGCCAAATGTCATTAATGCAAAATGACAGCTCTGCTCTGAAGTCCTTGTATATCCAACTACAATAAAACAGAAGAAGCTGAAACTAATTCGCATTGTAATAACTGGGATCAGAACACCCAGGTTTGTGAAGCCACAGTCAATTTTCACACAGCACAACCTACAAAGAGAAAATTCATGAATGGCTAAATAATTTGTTTTTGATGAAAGCAGACAGCAGCTGAATATTCCTTTGTATAGAAATGTAGGGTCCTTGTGAGCAGCCAAAACTCACCTTGAGGTTTAATTTCATAACATTACTTCAGAGCTATGCAGTTAAAATTGATTTTTGTTCTGGATATAAACACTTGTAACAGGCTATTTTGAGTCATTTTCTGTCAGACAGGAAATTTGACCAGATACTTACAGCAGGGTAGCTTCATTCTCTAAGCAACTCTCCTTTTCTAGCACATTCTGAGGGACGTGAATAGCTTTGTCTTTGGACCACTCATCATCAGGTACTCCTGGGACAAGGTCTTCCAAGCTCGCACTGCACTGGGATCACGAGTATAATGATAGAGTGCAAGTGATAATCCTGACCACTAGAGGGAGACAGAGATGAGTTGTTGCAGCTAGGAGTATTTTCAAAATGGATGCCTCCACGAGGTCATGAGTTCTAAAGCTAATAAATTATAGTTGTTATAAAAGAACCCAAGTTTCTTTATTACAATAAAAGTAACATCACAATGAGCATTCCTTATCTTCCATTTCTTGGCTCCTCTACCTCCCACTAGTCATGGTCCAAAGACACTGGTCTCCCACTTCACCACCCTCCAGGCCTTGCTGTGCCGATCTCTTCAATCTGACAGAGAACTTTATCTCCAGCTAATCACCACCACCATCCTCCACCACCCCATCCCCTCACCCCTATCCTTGCGGCATGGTCCCTCGCTCCCACGATTCACGGAAGGTGGCTCCTGGTCCATCTTTCACCCGCCTCCTAACCACAACACACTAGAACTTACAGGCCATTGACTTTTGCTTAGTATCTCCTGCAAAAGGTTTCACTTCTGTTAATACTTCAGTACCCTAGGAATTAACCTAACTTGCATGCTGAAAGAACATTGGTGGTCATGGCAATAAGGATAGTCTTTAGGTGCAGAATGATATTGATGAGTTGGTAAGATGGGCAGAACCATGGTAGATGGAAGTTAATCCTGAATAATGTGACATGCACAATGAACAGCAGAATCCTAGGAGGTTCTGAAGAACACAAACACCTTGATGTATATGTTCAAGGCAGCAACACCAGTAGATAATGTGGTTAAGAAGGCACATGGGATCCTTGCATCCATTAGACAGGACATGGAATAAAGAGCAGGTTTACCTACATAAAACATTAGTTAGGTCACAGACGGTTTACTGAGTGCTGTTCTGGTTACCACTCAATAGGAAGGACGTGATTGCACGAGAGAAGGTGTAGATGAAATTCACCAGGACATTATCAATGATGTAACATGTCAGCTTTGACGAGAAACTTGATAGGCTAAAGTGTATAAGTCTTGACTGGTGCATACAAGATTTAGAGAGGCAGAGATAAGATAGAAGGGTAGGTAAGAAAGAAACCGTTCCCCTCAATGGAGATGTTTGTAACTAAAGGGCACAGATTTAAGATAAGGTGGAGGAAACTTAAAGGGGATTTGAGGAAAAATTGTTTCAGTCAGAGTGATTGCCATCGAGAATGCACTTCCTGAAGGGGAGGTGTGTGGTAATGAGCACTTGAAATGCCAAGGCATGGAAGGCCATGGACCAGGTTCTAGAAAATGGGATTAGTATAGATCGGTTTCTGAGGACCAGTGTGGATACAGTACACCCAAGGGCCTTTCTCTGTACTGCATGACTTCCCACAGGCAGTGAGAATGCTGAATGACCAAAGGAAGTGCTCACACTAACCATCCGAGACTCTCATATTCACAAAACAATATTTATTTATTTATTTGTATATATGAATATTTGTCCTGCATATGTATTGTTTGTCTGTATGTGTGTTATGTCTAGTTGTACGTCTGCATGTTTTTACACCAAGGACCAGAGACACTGTTTCGTCGGGTTGTACTTGTACAATCAGATGACAATAAACTTGACTTGACTGGAGGTAGAGTAGAGGTAGAGTAGAGGTAGAGTGGAGGTGGAGTGGAGGTGGATTGGAGGTGGATTGGAGGTGGTTTGGAGGTGGAGTGGAGGTGGATTGGACGTGGAGTTGAGGTGGCGTGGTGGTGGACTGGAGTGGAGATAGAGTGGTGTGGTCTGTATCTGGACTGGAGCTGGATTGGAGGTGGAATGAGGTGGAATGGAGATGGAGTGGAGGTGGAGTGGAGTGGGGCTGGAGTGGAAGTGGAATGGAGCTGGAGTAAGGCTGGGCTAGAGCTTGAGTGGAGCTGGAATGGAGATAGAGGGAGGCTGGAGAGAGGCTGGAGTGAGGCTGGAATTGAGCTCGAATAGAACTGGTACAGCTGGAGTGGAGTTGGAGTGGAAGTGAAGTGGAGATGAAGTGGAGGTGAAGTGGAGGTGGAGAGGAGCTGGAGTGGAGGTGGAGTTGAGGTGGAGTGGGGCTGGCGTGGAGTTGGAGTGAGGCTGGAGTTAAGCTGGAGTGAGGCTGGAGCAAGGCTGGAGTTGAGCTCAAATAGAACTGGTAGTGCTGGACTGAAGAAGCGGAGTTGGAGTGGATCTGGCATGGAGGTGGAGTGGAGATGCAGTGGAGTTTGAGAAGAGCTGGAGTGGAGGTGGAGTGGAGGTCGAGTGAGGCTGGAGTTGATCTGGAGCTGGACCTCGAGTAGACTGGTGGTGCTGGAGTGGAGTTGGAGTGGAAGTATAGTAGAGTTGGAGTGGAAGTGGAGTGGAGTTGAGTGGAAGTAGAAGGGAGGTGGAGTGGAGGTAGAATGGAGGATGGTGTGGAGATAGAATGGAGATGGAATGGATGTGGAGTGGAGCTGGAGAGGTAGAGTGTTGCTGCAGTGGAGCTATCATGGAGGTGGATTGTCACTGCAATGGACGTGGAGTGGGGGTGGAATTTATCTGAGAGTGAAACTGGAGTGGAGGTGGAGTGAGGTGGAGTGGAGGTGAAGTGGGACTGGAGTGGACATGGAGTAGAGCTGCAGTAAAGCTGGGTGGAGCTTAAGTGGAGCTGGGGTGGAGATAGAATGGGGCTGAAGTGAGGCTGAAGTTGACCTCGAATAGAACTGGTGGAGCTGGAGTGGAGTTGGATTGGAGCTGGAAAGGATGTGAAGTGTATATGAAGTAGAGGTGGAGGCGAGGTGGAGTGGAGGTGGAGCTGGAGTGGAGGTGGAGTGGAGGTGGAGTGAAACCAGAGTGGAGGTGGAGTGGAGGTGGAGTGAAGCCAGAGTGGAGGTCCAGTGGATTTGGAGTGGAGCTTGTGTGGAGGTGGAGTGGAGTGTTGGTGGAGTAGAGCAGGGGTGGAATAAAGCTGGAGAGGATGTTGAGTTGAAGTGGACTGGAGGTAGAGTGGAATGGAGCGAGAGTTGTAGTGGACTGTAGCTGGAGTGGAGGTGGAGTGGAGGTAGTGTGGAACTGGAATAGAGGTGGAGTAGATTGGAGGTGGAGCGGGTGGTGCAGGAGTGGAGTTGGAGAAGAGTTGGTGAAAATGGAGTGGAGGTGAAGTGGATCTAGAGTGGATGTGGAGGGAGGCAGGACTGGAGCTAGAGCGAACGTGAAGTGGAGGTAGAATGAGGCTGGAGTGGAGGTGGAGTGGAGATGGAATGGAGCTGGAGTGTAGGTGGAGATGAGGTGGAGTGGGTTGGAGTGGAGGTGGAGTGGGTGTGTATTGGAGGTGGAGAGGTTCTAAAGGGGAGCTGGCTTTGGAGCTGGAGTGTAACTGGAGTGGAGCTGAGTGGAACGAGTTGATGTTGAGTTGAGGTGGAGTGGAGGTTGAATGGACGTGGATTGGAGCTGGAGTGGTGCTGGAGTGGAGGTAGAGTGGTTCTGGAGTGGAGGTAGAGTGGAGGTGGAGTGAGGCTGGAGTGGAACTGGAGTGGAGCTGGAGTGGAGGTGGAGTGGTGTTGGAGTGGGGGTGGAGAGAAGGTGGAATGGAGGTGGAGTGGTGCTGGAGTGGAGGTGGAGTGAGGCGGAGTGGATTTGGAGTGGAGCTGGAGTGTGGCTGGTGTGGAGGTGGAGTGGAGCTGGTGTGGATCTCGAGTGGAGCTGCAGTGTGTCTGGAGTGTGGATGGAGAGTGGGTGAAGTGGGGATGGAGTGGGGCTTGAGGATGTGGCGTGGAGTGGAGCTGGAGTGAAACTGGAGTGGTGGAGTAGTAGAGTGAGCAGCACTTGAGCTGGCGTGGAGCTGGAGTGAAGTTTGATTGGAGGTGGAGTGGCGCTAAGAGCCCAAGAAAGCAGATTGTTGCAGTTCACTGAATGAGTCACCAGGATGTTGGGTTGCATGTTTCTGGGTTGGTCCTCTCCTATTGTGGAGGAGTCCTGACAATAAGCTCAGAACTAATTGGGCTACCTTGAAGGAGGGCCCAGGCAGGAAATGTTGTTTATCTATCTTTACCTCCAAAAACCCTCCAGCACCTTTGTGTTTTTACCTACAATAAGCTCTTCTGATTTTTCATCATCAGAAGGACCTGGCAGTGTGTCACCCTGGGGAGAGGCGAGACTATCAATGTGAACCTGCAGACTGATGCGAGGCTGCAAACAATCCTCTTGGAGAGGTGCAGGCCAGAAGCTAACAAGGCTGCTCCCAACACCGAGAGCGAATGAACGTCACAACCATTGACCAGATGACGCTCACGTAGATTTCCACTGTCCAATACTGGTCACATTTGATAAATTACTCCTTATTTTGTTGTTTGAAAGTTAAAATGCACTGTGGGGAGCTTAACGCTGACTCAAAATTAGCATAGCTATAGGCCATAGCATTAAGTATTATTTTGGGACCATTTAGTCACATTTAAATGTTTGAAAAATAGTTTTCTATGATTAACATGGCAATGAAGTGAGATGGCTGGGTGATCTTTAACTGCTGCTGTAATGTGACAGCCTTTTCCCTGCAGGACATCTTTGTTCCTTCCATTAGTTACGCTTTTTCTCCAAAGGTAATCATACTCACAGTCCAACAGATCCTTTTTGTTTAAAACTCCGCCTAATACAAGGTGGGAGTGTGTTCACAGACATCTTCACCCCCTCTCTCCAACAGGCTGAAGTACTCACTTGCTCCACTGCTGAAGAAGAATGTAGTGAGGGGTCTAAATGACCACCGACCAATGTTTCTGACATCCACCATCATGAGGCGCTTCGAGAGGTTGGTCATGGCTCACATTAACTCCAGCCTCCCAGTCCCCATCAATCTGTTCCAATTCACCTTCCACCAAAACACGCCCAGCAGATGCCATCTCCCTGGCCCTGCACATGGCCCTGGAACTCCTGGACAACAAAGACACCTATGTCAGACCATTAGTTATCGACTACAGCTCTGCTTTCAACACAACTGTACCGAACAAATTCATCCCAAAACTCCGTGACCTTGGTGTCACCACCCCTCAGGCCCAGACCTCACCCACCCCCCATCAGTGCATCAGTACACTGTACCTATGTGTGTGACAATAAACTCTCATTATTATGATCATCAGTAAGGAAAGACTGGATCAGCATGTAGCATAGGAAACTGAGGGAGGACCTGATAGAGGTATACAAAATGATGAGGGGCAGAGATAAGTTAGATGATATTGGAAGCTTTTACCCATGGCTGAAAAGTCTAAACCTAGAGGGCATTGGTTGAAGATAATGGGTAAGAGATTCAGAGGATGCCATGGACCTGAAGGCAGGGAAGAGAGGGATATGGATTAGGTGCAAGCAGCAGAGATTTAGTAGAATTTGGCATCACATTTGGCACAGACACGTGGGTCGAAGAGCCTATTCCCATGCTGCCCTGTTCTACTGTATGTTCTACCTAAGAGAGGATGGGGTAGCATTTTCCATGAGAGAGAATATCACATCAGTATTGGGAGAGGATATTCCTGGGAAATGTTTCAGTGAGGCTAAATGCTGGAACTGAGAAGGCAGAATAGGATGAAAACTTTGTTGGGATTGTATCATAGGCCCCAAATAGTCAGTGGGAATAAGCAGAGCAAATGTATCAGCAGATCATAAGAAGGTGCAGGAATGATAGGGCTGTAGTAGTTGGGGATTTGAACTTCGTGAATATTGAATGGGACTGCCACAGTGCTAATTATGGATTTGATGGGGCAAAGTGTGTCCAGGATAGTTTACTAAAGCAATACGTAGAAAGGGAGCAACACTGGACCTCAAGACAAAGCTTCCAACTCACTACTCCTACATAGAACACTACAGCACAGTACAGGCCCTTCAGCCCTCCATGTTGTGCCTACCTATATATTGCTGCCCAAAAAAACTAAACCCTCTCGACCTCATAACCCTCTATTTTTCTTTCATCCATGTGCCTGTCTAGGAATCTCTTAAATGCCTCTAATATTCAAGCCTCCACCACAACCCCTGGCAAGGCATTCCAGGCACCCACAACTCACTGTATAAATAAAACTTACCCCTGATGTCTCCCCTAAACTTTCCTCCCTTCACTCTGTACAGATGTCCTCTGGTGTTTGCTGCTCCTGCCCTGGGAAAAAGGTGTTGGCTGTCCACCTTATCTATGCCTCTCAGAATCTCGAAGACAACTAGGAAATCACCTCTCATCCTTCACTCAAAAGAGAAAAATCCTAACTCTGCCTCATAGGA
>JAVLUD010000328.1:0-10097 GCA_032162045.1 Torpedo suessii
TCTTGTGTTTTTTTGCATTTGGGTTAATTTTCCAAATCATGTTCACGTTGTTCAAGTAAAACAAGGATTTAGATGCCTCCAGCTGGTTAATTTCTACCATTGATTCTTGGTCTGGATGTTCTGAATAATTTTTATCAGGCAAATAATTGCTGGAGGAACACAACAGGTCAGACAGCATCCATGGGTAGAAATGGTCAGCCAACATCAATTTTGATAAAAGATCCAGACCTGAAATGTTGACCGACCATTTCTATCCACCGATGCTGTCCGACCTGCTGAGTTCTTCCAGCAATTCTTTTTCTGGGTTAAGAATCAGGCATCTGGAACTTTTGTGTTTCTCAAAAGCATTTTTATGCCTGAGGATTTTGACTTAGCTTGGTCATAATCTTCCATTTTCCTCTGAAGGTAGAAGGTTATGAGGAATGTGTATTTTTTGAAATCCAGTACTGCCTCCCACATAAGCCAATGCATGACTTCACTGTTCACCTTCCACTTGAACAGAATCTAAAGTATGCCAACAAAGAAACATCACCATAACATACACAAAAAAGAATGTTCCTACATTTATTACGTAGAAAACCTCGTGTGAAATGGTATACAGTATCTCAAGACAAGCCAAGAGGACAACTCACCTCCTTGTTGAGTTTTCACCTGTATTTCAGGTGAATGTGGTCAATCTCCAACAGAAGTAAAAGCCAGAACACGGACGGTATAGGTTGTCTCTGGGGTCAGGTTTGCAATTGTTGTCAACATGCTATCATCGACGTTGTGCTTCTTCCAGTTGTTGATGTGTTGGTTAGGATCCATCGTGTAATAAACTCTGTATCCGCGGATCTGCCCATTTGCTTCCTCTGGCTCCTCCCACT
This sequence comes from Torpedo suessii, assembly GCA_032162045.1. Taxonomy (NCBI): domain Eukaryota; kingdom Metazoa; phylum Chordata; class Chondrichthyes; order Torpediniformes; family Torpedinidae; genus Torpedo; species Torpedo suessii. The sequence goes on from JAVLUD010000328.1 coordinate 867, forward strand.
GAATTAACATGGTGGTGGTGCTCAGCATTCGTGCCTGCACAGAACGAGGTGGGCTGGAAGGAGCCTGTTCACCTGTTCGCGTTTCCACTGCTTCGCTTGGTGGCCCTTGCCCAATATTATTCACTGCAATGACTCTGAATTCATAATCTGAGTAAGGGCTCAGTCCTCCAACACTGTATCGGGTTGTCGCTACCCCATCGATCTCCTGAAATGGGCCATCTGAATACTTGGATTTGTGCTGTACAATATAGTGAGCCACAGGCTCTGGATTTCCTGAGTCCCAAGTCAACGTGACACTCGTTGCTGTGGTTTCGGTTACGAACGGAGTGCCTGGGGGTTTCGGCAACGCTGCAAATAAAAGCACGATGTAAGCACACCCTTAAATGGATCTTTACATTCACACAGTGAAACCACCACACAGTATGATATCAAAGGTTTAATTTGGGCATTCCATCATTATCTATGTACATTATTAAAATAAATGTTTGGTAATATTTCAACAGAATATATTGTAAAAGATGAAGCACTACTTTTATTATGGTTTGGATTGAAGACCCCAAGACTGACTTTTTATGACAGCAATTAAACTATTTTAATATATATTTTTAGCTCCAATAACTCAATGACAAAATTCAGTGTTAAAATGATGGCAGAGCTGTGTATCATGCAACCAACACATCTTTAATCTTAGGAAAGTTCAGCAGTTTTTTAGAAAATATTCTTCACCTTTAACAGTGACTTCTGAAAGTGCCTCTATCACTCCAAGCGTTGACATGGCCACACAGGTATAATTTGCAGACTCTCTGACGTTGTTAAGCTCCAGGACATTACGTCCAATTGGCATGTCATCTTCAGGAGTTAAGTCCTCTGCTCCCAGCATCCACTTCACGTAAGGCATTGGGGAACCCACAGCAACGCATGTGATATTTACACTTCCACCAGGCATGATCTCGTGGCTTGTTGGAGGGATGGAAAATCTTGGTGGGACACGCCGAACTGCAACAAAACACAAGAAGGTAATAACATGTGCAAAAAAAGCCGTTTCCATACACTGACATTCATTCTACAAGTATCTGTTCTAACACATAACTATATTACATTTATCACTTTAAACTTAAACCAGTTAAAAAACAATTATTATTTTTACAAAAATTTTCAATTATGTTTGCATTAGTTGTCATCATATGTAAATTTAGATCAAACCTATCAGTTTCCCACATTGGACTAAACTACAGACTAACATTACACATACACCATGCACAAATATATTAATAAATACACAGAGAAGAAAGAACTGGAGGATCAACAGCATGCTCGAGTTGAGTACAAAACCAACTTCAATGCTGTGTACCTCCAGTTGATGTGAGTTAATGTGCTTGACCACATTGTCACATCAGAGGCCTGGTACACGTCATCTCCAGTACATTGAAAGTGCAACTCATCTGCTTTCAGATTCAAAGTGGATGCAGCCTCAAGACCTCACACTAACATGTGAACATATATGCACATTTGAAAACAAGACAAAGCTTGGTACTTTTACTGGGTCAAGACATGCAAGCAAGCAGATAGCTGACTGTGGTATACAAACATGCTGAGGACAATTAGAAAGGGGGAACATATTAAAGAAACAAAATGAAACTAAAAAGGACACTGAAAATAAAATACAAAATCCAGAAGGGTGGGGTGGGAGGAGAAAAGAAAGGAACTGAGAAGAAGCATATTCAGATATGCTGCTACAATAGTATTATACCTTAAATCCAAGGTAGGGAAAGCCAAGTTAAGAAGCAAGATTTGACTGATGGCATTCAATGTGGACTAGGCATTCACATTAAGCAGAAGGCAGTGAAAGCGATATTAACTGGGTTATTTGTACTCAGTGTTACTGCATATCAGTCATGTAGTCAATCAGATATTTAGCACACACGCACATTAGCACATTTACAGGACTGGACCACGCAGAGGGAACACAAGACGAAAAGTTTAATGCAGCTTATTATCAGTGCTCCTGCTTAGTCTGTTAGACAGGCTTTGCTCAAATGCCTGCATCGTTTCTTCGATCTTGGTGACGCGGGCAACGTTCACTGGCTGAGGCCAAGAATAAAGTTTAAACCAAACAAAATATTCAAAAGGAAACCTCTGCACATCGATTGTGCTGTAGAAGTACAACCTAAAATTCTTTCCCCAGATTTCTTTATTTTATAATACACATAATGTGCTGCAAGGTTATTTCTTTTTTTTTGCGTGACCCATTATGACCTTGTGAGCAATGATGGTTGGCAGCAGCATGGGTAAAGGAGCAAGCAGTTTTTAGACAAAGAGCACACGCTACACTAAAAGCAGGAAGCAGCCAATATTAATATAGAATTTGCATGACAAGACAATTTGATCCTTTTCCATGGAAAACAGAAACTGAACCAGGAGAACTATCTATTCATGCTTTTGAAAGCTTTGTACTACAAAGCACAATGCTCCAAATTTGGTGGGTCCCCTGAGCAACAGGCATCGGTGAGAATCAAAGAGCAGGAACACTGACCAATTGAGCAGATCACAGCTGGCCATGCATCCCAAGGCACACCATCACCCAGCATGCTCCACTGTCTGATGTCATTAGCTCACAAGCACCAGCAGCCACAACCAAAGCATCATATAAGACACGACATTAATCAAAGGCCACAATGCAGCTACATTCATTTCAGATTTTTTTCTTGTTATTTCAATCAATATTTCTTAAGGTGGGTAAAAAGTAAAAAACACACCAACCTTCTCGCAGCTCTGAGGGATGTAGGGGGTTTGATGCAGAACACAATGAAATGAGGAAAGGAGAAAAACAAGGGAAACACAGAGAGAGTAAAAAGGCCGTATAAAGGCTTTCAACTGCTACTAGTACATTCTATCTAGCTCTGGTTAAGCCTTTCTACCTCAACTTCAAAAATCACCATTTGTTTGACACTACAATCGTGTCCAGAAGCTACAACTAGCATCACATTGAAATTTTCAGGCTATTTGCTGAAGAAAACAATTTAACCTCCCGAATGCAACAGAGAGTTTATGCTGTTATCTAGAAGGCAAGATCACTTGGCTTTCTGGATAGTTCGCAATCATAAAGCCCTCCACTTATTAAAGGCAGAATGGAGAGGACAAAAAAGAAAGGAATGGGGAAATCATCCAAGAAGCTAGTCGTAGCCTAGGAGCACCGGCACTGCAGTAATGATCTCAAAGCTGTTCCATTCATTCTGAATTTTCTTTCTTTTGTTCTCTGATTCACATGATAATGACATGATATTCTTTTTTGAAAATATCTGCTAAATGATCTTCAGGAAGGAAATAAATGGAAAAATGTTTATCTCATGAATTTGATCAATGTTGTAAGTGGAGAGACATTTAAATTGAAGGTTAGCAAACTGGACTTGAGTCAACGGTTTCTGAAAATCACAGTCTTTCTTTGTGGTCTAAATTCAGTATTTTGAAACAATTCAGGGTGAAAACAAGACAGCTTTCAAATTCAGCTCATTACTGGAGTGCAGGGATTTGCAGGTTTCTCTGTAGTTTACCAAGAAGGAAAAGAAAAATAATCAATTGTGCTCTGCTGAATTTTAGTTATGAAGGCAGTGCTTACACACATTCTTTCCACCCCTTGCACCACCGTGCATTCACACACATACCCCAGTGCTTGTAGTTAATTATTATTGATTAGTAGCAAGTTAACGGAAACAAAAGTAGTAAAGTAATATAAAGCGCATATTTAAAATTAACACAAGAAAAAAAGTTAAAATGTAAAAGTAAACATACTTACAAACCCACCTCACAGGATAGATTGTGCTCAAGCAAGTTGCTTTTTAAATCACTGCAAGTTTTAATTAGCTTTATTTGTTCACTACTAAATCCTTCTGTTTCCTAGTGCAATAATTATTTACATTTAGATATAGTCCCAATGCCCTGAGCCTTTCTGAATAGTGGATGCCAGGGTTTTATTGTCCCTACCTCTCACATAAAGATTGGCAGGGGCAGAATAACGTGTACCAGCACCGTTTGTTGCCACGCACTCATATTTCCCTTGGTCTGATTCTTCGCTGTTTTCAATTTGGAGGGCACCTGCATGGGAGAGAGAAAACAAAAATGTGCACAAAAACCTGTTAGAGATCGCTATGTCATTCCAGATTCTTTATTCACTCATTCAAATCCTTTCAACATCATGAAAGGACTTGTTTGCGAAGCTCCATTCAGCGTCGAGTCATTGCTTTGCTAAGGTGAACAGACAGAGTGGATGTGATGGGTAAGTTAGTGAAGGACGGATTTCACACCATCAAAACCGGCAGGAGATATTTTTTAAATGACTTTTCACAATGGAATCCTGCTCTGGGAAATTCACTGGTCAATGGATGGGCGAGGTTGCTTCAAAGGAGCATAGCTTTTGTACAAAGTAGAAGAGTTAACGTTAAAAAAGTCACCACAAAGATTCAAAGTTGTTGAAAAAGGCAGACACATTCTCAAGAAACATTTTCTTCAGAGCTCAGTCAAAAATATGCAGCAAAAACACAAAAAGCTGCTCAAAGTGAAAAAAAAGAATTTTGGTTAGTTAGGCATAATCTCTCAAAATACTGTTCAAAAGACATTTTAAAAAGTAACTCTTGCTACACATGCAACCTTGTAGGACATAAATGTAATTATTGTGCAACTTACAATCTTTCAGACCCTTCTGCTGAAAAATAAAAATACATAAGAGTAAATTGGATCAGTAAAGAAAAATTCACACTTTGTCTTATTGTGAAATGGTGGCCCAAGTCAATTGGAAAGTCAAACCAACCTCTGGCGCTGGACCCTCTAGGGTCCCAAGACACGAAAAAATCCACCAGTGGGATTAGTATTTGAGTGTCTGCCCACAAAATGCAAGAAAAAATATCCAAAATAATCGTCTTGAGATTGCGCAATGTATAATAAAGGAAAAAAAGAGCAACGCTACCATCTTCACCGCACAAAACGCTCACAAGGTGCTTCCGGCTCACGAGTCTTGAAGAAGCTGGTCGCTTGAAAAACTCGAACACACAAAAAATTTTTAAAAGAAAAAAAAAGTGTATCTGGATAAGGAAAGTGTGAAAAGTGGTTTGAAGAAGGGAAAAAGAAAAAGTGAAGAAAAATGACAGATCTCAGTCCTTGAAGGGAGGGTAAAAAGGTGACAAAAAATTAATTATTCCAGGCCTTTTGCAGATGCTCCACAGTTCACGTGATCTTACGATCGAGATCAAGGTCAGCTATGCAGGTTATGTTTGAGAAAAGGGGAGGGAAGGGTTTCCCTGAGTTTGTAATCGTACAAAAAAGAGGGACAAATGATATGCTGTGACTGGATATGGACAAAGGACAATGATATGCAGTATCTAAGCATATCAGGAACAAAATCCTTTCCAAAACAAATAAAACAGACACAACTGGAACATCATTGAACAGAAAACAAAGTGGACAAAGGAAAACTGGAAAGAATGGACATCTTTACGTGACAAACACGAGAGAAATGAAAGGACAGAAGAAATGAGAAGGATCAATTCTGCGAACGTTAGTTCAGCATTCTTACCTCGTATTGGCGTACCACCTGGGTGGATAATATGAATGCAAATAAGATTAGAAAGAAGAAGCATTAGTACGAGAAGAAGGAAGAGAGGGCTTTGGAAGATAAAATCAAATTAGATTTACAGAATAAAGGTTTAGAAAGAAGCTGAATTACTGTATTGGTAAACAGGATAATATTAGATAGTATTTGGTTAGTAAAGCAAGTTGTACCATAAACACAATGTCCACTGTCGGCGACATTGTGGCTGCCAGAGCAGAAATTGACTGAATTCTTAGGAGATTGGTCACATGTTTGACAGCCTGGAACCCTTAACATATTTAAGACTGTTTAAGCAAATATCGGAAACGCTGTAGGCTTGGTGGATATACACTACTACCATTTAGGTTGGATTATGTCATCTACTCGACTTTATCTAAATGAAGTTTGTGTATCGAGTTTGTTTAGACAGGTGTATCTTACAGTTGATAGAACTTTTTTTTGTGGATGTGTGTGCCACTACAGAGAGATCCAGTGACTACACTAACTGTTAGTAAAATGCATGCCATGCATTTTAATCTGAATATGGAATTAGTGGGGGTGAAGTGCGCTTCAGAACTAAGCACTTACCAAAGGATTCTGGAGATTTAATACGGAAAGAAGAAAGACAGCATAAAAATATTATTATATTCCTTATAATTTGGCACAAGTTTTAAGAATTAAAGCTTTAAAACTATATCATCTACTTGACAGGTGAAAATTAATCTAAATTCACATTAACAGGTTAATTTACACAATTCTGCTGACAACAAGCAAAGAGGCAGTTAACAAGACGACTTAAACATCACAGGACAGGTCAAAGCTTGAGAATCCTGGTAACGCAGGTGATCAAACATCTCAGTATAGAAAGATATAGTTACTAACGTGAATGTAAACAGGCTCTTACAGACTACCAATGGGCACTAGCAAATGTTTAAGCACGTCACTTAATAAATTTAGGATCAGATAAAGCTCATCTATTAGCTACAGCAAAATAAGAAACTCGGGAATGCAGGTAAAGAATATTAAAGGCTTTCAAAGGGAGTGCCATGGTCAAAGGTAGCAGAAAAAGCTGAAGTCTACATGAAAAAGCAGGCTTCTGTAGATCCTGATATTTAGTCTGGAAGGCTTTAGTGTGCACACACTACTGTGGCTAAAAGGAAAAATTCTCAGAAGCAAAAATTAAACACCAACTTTAGTCAGTTCCAAAGATGCCATTGTATACTCAGATATGGAAAAAAAGTACCGTACATTTTGTCAATGAAATGGAACAAAACAACTTTCTAATTTTTGTTAGTTTAAAAATATATAGAAGACAGAACAAAATACAGTTGTTGATTTTAGTTTTTAGTTTGAAGACTGGTTTTAAAAGATTTAAAACCATTTGGTTCTCCTTGCAATTCTGAATGAAGCCCAATGTTTTGAACTTATTAATCAGTTTAAAAAAAGCGAATAAAGGAAACAGAAAGAGAAAAATGGATCTATTAAGTACTGCTACAAGCAGTTAAAAATAACCATCAAAAATACAGTCACAGCAGTGAGCAATATGGAATTAACAGAAGCTGCATACACAGACACTAGGACAAGCTATGGCAACGTCACAGACATGGACAACACACCAAAGTACACATAAAAAGAATAGGAATAAAAATAAAAATGACCTATAAAACAATCTACCATGTGATAACAGAAACAAGACCCTACCTGACCGTAGCTGTTTGATGCGTCCATTAGTGCTGCTTGTATCAACAGGCAAGAAGTCTTTGAACCAAGTAATTTCAGGGTCTGGGTTACCACTTGCCGCACACAGCATGGTGGCTGTGCGTGTCCGCTCTACCACCTTCAACTGAGGGCCCATGTCTATCGTGGGATAACCTACAGGAAGCTGATCCTCTGAAAGAAAGAATGGGAGAGGAGACACACACACACACACACACATAATCAGGTTAATGGTCGGCTTGGCAATTACTGCGAAAGATCTGCTCAAGGTCGAATTGCAATCTGCTTGGGCATCAGTTCCTGAATCATCCACACAAACATGGTGAACTGATGAGAAACAACAGTCAAAAATATATCGAACCTTGAATTGTGCACCCACTCTTCTGATTAGATCCTAAAGAGTAAAATAAATCTTTGATACCGAGTTGTAAATGCTGTAAGCCGATGTTAAACTCCAAAGAAAGCCGCAACACGTCTATCTTGACAATTAAATATTTTACTCAATAATGTAGCAGTGAAGGATTTTCACGAGAATAAATCATGCAAACAGCAATATATGCAGGAACATTGTTTTATTTTATTGGATATAGTAATCAATATTATTACACAAGTAGATATCAGACCGTTATAAAATAACCAGCTTAATGCGTATGGATATTTAGCTCCTAAAACTTTCAAACGTGAATAAGATTCATGTGCTTTTTCCAGCAGGTTATCTCGCAGAACCACAGTTTAAATCTTCCAGCCCAGCTCTAGAAGCTGTCCCAGGGATGGGCAATCTCTGAGACAAAGACAATCATCATCAACCATGTCTCTCCCCAGCATGCATTTGAGTGGGGCAGCCCTTGTTTTTTTTTTCTCACTCTTATGGACATGGTTCCTGCACTATTGAGTGCTGCGCTCCTGGGGATTAATCTTCAGCCCCTTCCACATTGCTGCCAACAGCCTGCCTCTTTGGTATAGTATCCAAAGGGAAGAGGGTTCAATCCCACACATACATTGATGATGCCAGCTCAAAGCACTGAGTCAGTACAAGCTCTTTAGAGTCAGAATGCCTGACGGATATTCTACCACTATTTAGACAAAAGCTATTGGACAAAAACATTTGGTTCCTGTTAGGTGGTTTTTGAGTGATGCTTTTGTTTCCAATATACCATTCCAAATACTCTAAGCATTGGATATCCTACTCATGAGGATATCAGCACATGTGCACGTACTGTATTGGCCGCAGTGGAAGGTGTCAAGATGGTAATTAGTGGACAAGGGAGTCACGGAGGGATCAGACGCTATGAAAGGGATAAATGGAGCGGTCCCTATGGAAGGCGGAGAGTGGAGGAGAGGAAAAGATGTGTCTGGTGGTAGGATCATGTTGTAGGTGATGGAAATTTCAGAGAATAATGTGTTTGTAAGGGTTGCGAGAGTAAGCCAAAGCGTGCACATGTCCAGCTAATTCATAGTCACTTTCAGGACAGCAAGGACATGCAACGTATGTGGAAGGGCATTCAAGATATCACCAACCACAAGATTACACCATCTGCCTGTGCTGGTGATGGCTCCCTCCCAGATGCACTGAACAACTTCTACACGTGTTTTGAGGCGAAAAATGATGTAGCAGCGAAGAAGACTAACTCTCCTCTAAATGATCATGTGCTGTGTTTTACAGTGGCTGATGTGAGGAGAGTGTTAGTAAAGGTCAATCCATGGAAAGCTGCTGGTCCGGATAACATTCCTGGCAGGGAATGTGCGGGCCAGCTGGCTGATGTTCTCTCCAACATCTTTAACATCTCCCTGAGCAGTGCCGTGGTTCCAACGTGCTTCAAAGCCGCTACCATCATCCCCGAGCCGAAGAAGTCGACAGTGTCCTGCCTCAATGACTACTGCCCTGTCGCACTCACATCTACTGTCATGAAGTGCTTCGAGAGGCTCGTCATGGG
>JAVLUD010000329.1:0-10088 GCA_032162045.1 Torpedo suessii
TTCAGGGTTTTCCCCAACCAGAAGCCCTGGATGAACAATGAAATCCGGAACCTGCTGAGAGCCAGAGCACAGGCATTTAAGTCCAGAGATCCAGAACACTACACAAGAAGCAAGTCCGACCTATGAAAAGCCATTTCCCAGGAGAAGTGGAGATTCCGGACGAGAAAGGAACCGACAAAGGATCTGTGGCAAAATAAAATCAGATGCAGTAGGAGACAGTAAAAGTTTCACTTCCAGGTGAACTCAATGCCTTCTACGCCCGATTTGACCACCAGAACAAGGAAGAGCTACTGTGCACTCACATGTCCTCTGATGATCCTCCACTGTCAGTATCCGAGGTTGACATGCAGGCTGCCTTCAGGAGAGTGAATCCAAGGAAAGCATGCAGTCTGGATGGAGTACCCGGCTAAGTACTGAAAACCTGTGCTCACCAACTTGCCAATATATTCACGGATATCTTCAACATCTCACTTTGGCAGGGCGTGGTGCCCACCTATTTCAAACAGGTCTCAATTGTACCGGTACCCAAGAAGAGTGTGGTAACCTGCCCAACTGACTACAGACCAGTGGCACTCACATCCAGGCAGTGATGGTGTTTTGAGAGGCTGGTGTTGAAGGATATCAGCTCCAGTCTGAGCAGCGACATGGATCTGTTCCAATTTGCCAACCACAACCACAGCGGATGCCATCTCACCGGCTCTACACAAAGGCCTGGAACACCTGGATATCAAAAACGCATGCATTAGGATGCTCTTTATATAATACAGCTCGGCACTTAACACCATCATCCCCTCAAAACTGATCAGCAAACTCCAAGACCTGGGTCTCAATACCCCGCTGTGAAATTGGATCCTGGATTTCCTCACCTCCAGACCACAATCAGTGAGCATTAGTAAGAAAATCTCCTCCACAATCTCCATCAGTACCAGCACACTACAGGGCTGCTTTCTTAGTCCCCTGCTCTACTCACTTTATACCTATGATTGTGTGACTCAGTACAACAATAACAGCATCTACAAATTTGCCAGTGATACCATGGTAGTGGGTTGCATAAAAGGGGGCGATGAGTCAGCATACAGGAGGGAGATTGAAATCTTGGATGAATGGTGCACTGACAACAACCTCACACTCAATGTTACCAAAACCAAGGAGCTTATTGTGGACATTAGGGGAAAACTAGATGTGTACGATCCAGTAATCATTGGGGGATCAGAGGTGGAGAAGCTGAGCAAATTTAAATTCCTGGGAGTTACTATTTTGGAGGACTTTTTCTGGACCCAACACACGAATGTCATCATGAAGAAAACACGTCAGCACTTTTACTTTCTCAGGAGTTTGCAAAGGTTTGGTATGATATCGAAAATCTTGGCAAACTTCTAAAGATATGCAGTGGAAAGTGTGCTGACCGGCTGCATCACAGCCTGGTGTGGGAGCACCAATAACTCTGAGTGGAAAGCCCTGCAAATGGTAGTGCACACAGCCCAGGCCATCACAGGCAAAACTCTCCCCACCATCGAGAAAATCTCCATGGAATGGTGCCGTCGGAGAGCAGCAGCAATCATCAAGGATCCACACCACGCAGCACGCTCTGTTTTCCCTGCTGCATCAGGAAAGAGGGATAGGAGCCACAAAACACATACCACCAGGTTCAGGAACAGTTGCTACCCTTCCACCATCAGACTCCAAAACAACAAACTCAATCAGAGATTCATTCAAGGACTCTTTGCACATTATTTATTATTGAATATTTATTTTCTGTATTGCAGTCAATTTGTTTGCACTGCCTTCTTGCTTATATTTCTCTCTTTTGTATACATATCTTTTCTTGAGTACAATTTTTTGCACTAATAAGTCGAAATTCTACCTGGCCCACAGAAAAAAGAATCTGAGTTGTATCTGATGTCATGTATGTACTCTGACAATAAATCTGAACTTTGAACTTTTGACTTTGAGGTTTTCAACTCTTCCTTCATTGCTCAGCTGAACTGAATTAGGGATCAGATTGAATTCTCTTTTCTGAACAGACTCAATGATCTGGGCACAGACATATGGACATAGGACCATGCAGGTCTGTGCCAGCTGCTGAAGAAGTGAATTCAGGAGGGCAAAGATGACACCTTTTCCCCCATTAGAAGATGGCCATTGTTCTCTAGACCATCAATGCTCGCTTTAAAGAAGAATTCAACTGAACCTGTGAGAATTCCTGCAGAAGCTAGTGACCCTGTGATATCTGTTTCAGATGCTAAAGTCAGAACATCTTTCAAAAGGGTGAACCCTCACAAGGCGTCAGACCCTGATGGTGTACCTAGCAGGGTACTGAAAATTTGTGCCAACCAACTATCTGGAGTGTTCACAGACATTTTCATAGCTCACTGGTGCAGTCAGAGTTTCCCAGGTGCTTCAAAAGGGCATCAATCATACAGGTGCCCCAGAAGAACAGGGTGAACTGCCTCAATGATGATTGCCCAATAGTACTCACATCTACTGTAATTAAATGCTTTAAGAGGTTGGTCATGGCCAGAATTAACTTGTACCTGAGCAAAGACCTGGACCCACTGCAAATTGCCCATCTCCACAGTCGTTCCGCAGCAGATGCAATCTCACTGGCTCTACAATCAGCAATGGATCACCTGAACAACAGCTATACTTACATCAGGCTGCTTTTCATCAATTGCAGCTCAGCTTTCAGCATCAGCATCCTCTCAGAATACTCAGCAAACTTCAAAACCGTTTTGGGTGCCCCTGTGTTGATAGTCAGTGAGAAGGAGGTGATGTTGCCAATCTATACTGATTGGGGCCTGTCGATGAGGAAGTTGAGGATCCATTTGCAGAGGGATGGACAGAGTCCCTGACCCCTTTGTTTGATTGTAAGTTTGTTGGTATGATGGTTTTGAACGCCGAGCTTTCGTCAACGAACAACAGCCTAACATAAGTATTCTTGGGCTCCAGGTGATCTAATGCAGAGTGGAGTGCCAGCGAGATGAAGATTAATGAACAAATGCCAGAATGTGGAACATGAAACAATATAGCACAGGAGCAGGCCATTTGGCCCACAATGTGTTGGCTGAAAATGGTGCAAATGAAACTAAATCTCTTCTGCCTGCACAAGATCCAAACAATTTTATTCCCTGCATATTCATGTGTCCATCTAAAACCTTAAATGCTACTATCATGTCTGCTTCCACCACTAGCCACGGCAATCTATTTCGGACACTTACCACTCTTTGTGTAAAAAAATTGCCTTGCACATCTCGTTTAAACTACAATGTTGAAGGGCTGTAATAACAACTCAGATGTCTCAAGCAGGCACTGCTACCGTATCTCTCTACTCCTGTGCTCAGATAGAACCTGAAAGTAATGTGGCTCAAATAGAACCTGAAAGTAATGTGCAGATCTCTAGGATTGTTGAGGCACCACCATGAGGGGATGTGCAGCACAATTCAGCTGACTTCACTTGGGATGACAGCATTTGCGATCATACCAACACCATTCTGCCAGTGGAACAGGTTGTGCCTCTCAGCCACACACCCCAGACATCTATAACTTATCCCCAGACAGCAAAGTTCAAAGCCAGAACCTCATCCGATTGCTGCTTGAGGTCTTCGTTCGGGATCTTCTGATCTTCTTCCACTGTACAAGGCAGTCTTCCACTGACCCTGCTGGAGTTGATGGGATGTGATGTGCCAAAACAGCAGTGCAGATAATGGTCTGCTGAAGAAAGGCACTGAGCATGTGCATAGTTCTTTGGAGACACTTGAGAGACTGTAGATGCTAGAATCTGCAGGCTGAAATTTGCTTGATGCACAGCTGTTTTGTTTTATGCTTTTTATAATAATAGACGGCCCAGATATGGATTAGAAGTTAGACTTGGTTGGGCTTTATGCTCACAAATTGTGGTCAAATATATTGGTGGAGGAATGTAACATTGGAAGTCTGCTCCAATGAGAATTTTGCTTCCTCTATTTTTATTCACTCATATGATGGGAGTACCACTGCCAGGTCAGCATTTAACAATCATCTTTTATTATGACTGAGAGGCTATGGGAAGCCACCTTCTTAATCTGCTGCATTTCAATTGAAGTTACTGCACTGTGCCAATTAGAAAGAACTGCAGAGCTCAATGTACTTTTGAATGGATATACTTCTGAGTCAAGAATGCTGTGTGGCTTGGTAGCGAACCAGTGGAAGGAGAGGTACATCTGTAAATGTTCCTCTAGTTGTAGTCAAGGTTTCGTATTTTTCAGATGCTGCTGAAGAAGCCTTAAAAGTTGTTTTCCATTTCCAGCTGGTCATCTCTGCTGCTGTCACTGGGAACATAGTGACTATTCAGATAATTTATAATAGTACCATTTGGGGGATCTGCTTTGTCACTGTTCTTTAATGTTGGAATTGCACTCATCCAGGTAAGTAGAGAATGGGATAGAAATTTCTCTAGCAAGAATAATCTTCATCTTGGACCATGCTATTTCTTACAGAAGGCTCCATGTTGCAGACTAGGACTGGATGCTTGGCTCCCACATGTCACTGAACTGCAGGACAGCACCTCATCACTCCTGGCACCAGTGGCCAACTGCAGTAACAAGAGCAACATTGACATCAGTGAGCCCCTCCTGACATCAAGTACACTAGCTGTCAAAGCTGCCACTTAACTTGAACAGATTTGAACATCTGGCACTAAAATTTACTCAGGGGCTGTCAATAAAGATAAAATAATGTCAAAAAGATCAAATTATTTAAAGTTAAGAGAATAAAAACACACACATAAATTAAAAGCAATCAAAATAATTAAACAAACTTACTTTAACAAATGACAAGCTTTATTTAGCTGTCTCCTGGCAGCTGATTGTTCCATTCAGCTTTGAAGCCTCACTGTCCATAATGAAGCAATTGTGCACAAGCACAGGCTGCCTTGCCCTATTCAGCTCTGTTGATGGTGGTTCGGCTGGTTAATGGAATCAAAGGGCAATTGGCATGATCCTTGAAGAAGATCAGTAGGGGGACCCTTGCCATTACTGCCCAACTCTGATTCACCTTTCCTCCACCTTCTACTCCTTATTTTCCTTCATCATCCACAGTGGAGGTAAGAGCTGTAACTGTGTAATGGAAAGACCATGGTAGGTGAAAATGAAGCAAGAAATTTTCCCTCAAAAGAAATGGAACAAGATCAAGCATTGAAATTTTGATTTTGAGACCTAATTGGTGATCCATATTATGTTGCATGTGGCTGCATATCTCTTATTGTCTAAATGCTTCTCTCTTGCAGTTGCATCCCTGTCTTGAGTGAAGATCCACACATTCAGGCAGTAAAATTTGTTCCCCAAAAATAATTTGTTTGTCAGCTGTGGTATCATGAATGTAATGACACATACAGTTGCTATGTTTAAAAAACATTTATACATATATGGATAGGAAAGGTTTAGAGGGATGTGGTACATAGGTAAGTGGGATTAGCTTTGGTAGACAACTTGGTTGGCATGGACAATTTAGGCCGAATGGTCTGTTTCTGTGCCGTAAAACTTTATGGTTCATATGAATGCTTTTATTTAACTACCTTCTCAATTTACTCTGCCACTTTCAACAAATGCTGCACACATCTACCTCCAGATCTCTTTTATTTCATCCTTTTAGAATCATAGTTTATAGTGCTCTTCACATTCTTCCTACCAAAATATAACACTTTATATGTCATAGTACTAAATTTCATCTGCCACCTATTCACGCATTCCACCAGTCTGTCTATATCTCATTGTAGTCTCTTACTATTACTCACAATTCTCTAACCATCTACATTTTGTGAGATGTGCAATTTTGGAATTGTGCCCTGTACGCCTAATGCAAATAATTAATATAGATGGAGAAAAACACTGGTCTTGGTTAAATTCCCACGAATTTTAACATACATTTTCCTCCAGTCCAAAAACAATACATACTGCTACATCCCTTTCGCACCATGAGGCTCAATTTTGTTGACAAGCCTACAATGTGGTACCTTATCAAAAACTTCTTTGAAGTCCCAATTACCCACATTAATTGTATTTCCCTTGTCAACCCTTTGTATTACTTTATTTAAAAAATCTGTGACGTATTCCAGATTTAGATATGGTGTGCCTTTGATAGATCATGCTGGATTTCTCCAATCAATACACACTGATTCCAATCACTGTTAATTCTATCACTAATTATTTTTTGTAGAATATGTCCCATCTCATAGATTAAACTAACTGGGGTGCCATTACTTGGTTTATCCCCACATGCTTTTGGAACAAATGTTTAATTATGTTCCAGTCCTCAGATGTTTGGAGATTATTTAGGACAGTTTCCTCCCTTACTCCCCTTATTAATATCAGATGTGTCCCATCTTGATCAGGGGATTTATCCACTTTAGGTATAGCTGGTCTTTCTTGTACCTTTAATAATCTTCACACCTTTCAGAATCTCAACCACACCATCCTTTGATGAGAGTTTAGTGACATCTTCTTTCTTGGTGAACATTGACGTAAAGTATTCATTTTGTAGCACTGTTAAGCCTTCTGTCTCAATGGATATATTTCCTGAATGCACAGATCAAATAATGATGAAACAGAACACAGGAAAGAGATTGAAAGTCTACTGGCACAGAGCTAAGTTAACAATGACTCTCTCAATCTCAATGTCAATAAGATGAAGGAGATGATCATTGACTTCAGGAGAAGGGGCAGAGTCCACACTCCTTTCCACATTAATGGTGCTGAAGTTGAAAGAGTAGAAAACTTTGAGTTCTTAGGAATAAATATGTCTAATGACCTGACATGAGTACATCGATGTGATGATCAAGCAAGTGCACCAATGCCTGTACTCTCTTAGAAGACTAAGGAAGTTCGGCATGTCCCCACTGTCCCTCAACAACTTCAGCAGGACCACCATCGCAAACATACAGTACTTGCTGGGTGCATCACTGTGTGGTATAGGAGCTGCTCTGTTCAAGATCAGAAGAAACTACAGAAGGTAGTGAATGCAGCACACAGGAACTCTGCAGAAGCAGCAGAAAGAGAGGACCACCTCGCAAACTAACACTCCTAGAGGAACTCAATGGGTCAAACAGTATCAGTGGGAGAAACAGAAGGCTGATGCTTCAAGCAGAAACCCTTTATTGACACTGGGGAAATGTAGCAGAGAGGCCAATGACTTCCTGGCTACAATATGCAAGGATAGCCAAATATTGCAACTGAGACCTTTCTGCTCTCATTTGTTTGATGTACCAGGATTACCTCATTGCACAGATAGTTTTATTAAACTATTTTAAAGTAGAGTAGCTGGGTTTACAAATTACTGATGTTAACAGAATGATGAAATTACTGCCTCTTCAAATATTTGGACCCTGGAAACCACTACGCTGGGATTGTATCCCGTCAAGATCAAAGACCCACTACAGGAGGTTATGCATGCTATGGATAGGTGCCAACTCTATTGCAAATGTCTCCCAGGTTCCTATCTGCTCCACATGATTGGGAAAGTCAGTGATTGCAGAGGGACTGAAGGGGGAGTTTAGTGAGTTGTTTAAAGCAAGGTGAAGGAGCTGCTATTTAATACTCCTGGGAGGTTCAGTCCTGAAACTTGACTGAAGCACCATGATTTTCACATTTGTTGGCAGATGCCCATCATCCCTGCCTTTGCTGACCATCTGTTATGAACTGAAGGTGTGCGATCTCTGGATTATATCTGCTCATTATATCTGCTCATTGCTGGCCTTGAATGGTTCTGACAGATTCTTGACGGCAAGATGTCTGGACAAATGCGTGACATTTCATTTACTCTCCCAAACAATTCAGTTATCTTGTCACATATTCATTACAACTAAGTAATACATTTTCCCCTTTCAAGTAATAATTGCTTAAATTACTGGAAATGCTTGTGATGTGGTCAATCTAAAAGAAATGTAGAACTGTAAAAACAAAAAATTCTATTGATGCTCAGCAGATCAGCTGACAGCTGAGGAGAGAAACAACGTAAATGTTTCAGGTCACTGACTTTTTAGCAGAACTGTTAACGTGAGCAAACAAGTTGCAGAGAAATGGGAGAGAGAAAATGTGGTGAAACACGAAAGTCTGCAGACGCTGTGATGGTAGTAAAAACACAAGAATGTTGGAGAAACTCAGTAAGTCCCACAGCATCTATAGGAGGTAAAGATATATAACCCACGTTTTGGGCCTGAGCCCTTCTTCAAGGTACGAGCAAAGAGCAGACAGGCACCCGAATAAAAGGCCTGGGGAAGAAGAGAAGAAAGGTCATGGGGAGGAGCGTAGGCCAACAGACAAAAGGGGATCATTGAACAAGGATAGGACATGAAAGGTAAGCATTAATCAGGGGAGGGGACGGTTCTGTGAATGCAGAGCTGGAGGAAGGAACAAAGAAGGAAGGAAAGAGAGAAACAGAGCAGGAGGAAAGGAGAAATAGGGATTGGGGAAGGGGAAAGACGCGGGGTGGGTGCTTATGGAGACCGGAGAAGTCGATGTTAATGCCACCTGGTTGGAGGGTGCCCAGAGGTTTCTTTGCCCCTTTTTGAAGATATCTTTGTTGTTTCTATTATCAATGCTGATAATCCACAGCGATCTAAAAATCAGACTGTAAGACCGGACACAACAAGGAATCATGATGGAGTCTGAGATTTTGGCTACAAAGCAGAAACTCGCCCCTCCTGGTGACTCTTGCCACCAAGACAGACAAGGGCAGTAAAACTATTGAAACATCCAAGTTCCAGTGACTTACAGTAGCTGCCAGCAAAGGGAAGTTTGAGAAAGTGATCATATTTCATCATTCTCTGCAGCTGGCCAAATTAAAAAGAAATGTCGCAGTTAACGAAGATTCGAGATGTAATCAAAAAATGTGAAAACACATAGCAAGACAAGCAACATGCACAGTGAGACGGTTATTTTCATCAAGACAGCTAAAACAATCATTTTATTTTCCTCCACAGATTCTGCTTGATGAGCTGAGTTTTTCCATGTTTTTTATATATTAATCCACTGCCAACACTGTCTGATATAACAATGAATCTGATATTTTAGTAAGCCGACAGAAGAAAGGAGCTTAATAAAAGACAGTTACAGCTTGCAAACACATTGAACTGGGAAGAATTGCATCACTTTTTTTAATATCGGATTTTGAAATTTACGATATCACTTCATCCCTCGGTACATTAGTGCAATGAAACACACTCCAAACAATGCATAGTTCTGAATTTACTGGAAAGCCATTCCATTGCAGGTATCCCCAGATAATCAGAAGCAGAGCCCTTGGCAATTATATTTAAAAAATAATTCATGCCAAATTCTTTGAACATTTCTGAATCAACTACAGAATGTTTGAACTACAAACATACGTACAAGTCCTTCTTAATTGACATGTCTGAATAATTTCTGTATTAAAAAATGCTCCCACTCATTGCAAGATATCTGAACGTGCAGGGGCAGTATTTAAACAAATCTGAATTTATCCAAAGCATTTAAAAATGACAGCACCTATGCAGGTGGGTGGTTCTACATGTATATCAAGTACAAACACAATCTGCATTGTGACATTCTCCACACGAAGCAGGTCAGGGTATAGAAGATAGAAGCAACTTTGGGATCCATAGGCATTTGATCAAAGGGAGCAGAGTATCATGGTGACAGGAGGTGGGACAACAACAGCAGTGAAGTGGAGCCTTTCTCAATTTGTGCATGCCCTCTGGCATATGATTATGTTAGTTTCAACCTGCTTCCAGTTTTAAAATAAGCAAAGGCAACAGCATAAACCACAACAAACAGAATTCTACACAAATACATTTCCCACTCACCTTCAACACTTTCTTAGAAACACATTGTTGAATAATTCCATAACACAAAATTAATAATAAGGATTGAAACATAAAGGAATATAGAACACATGAATCACCTAACTTCATAATAAAGTAAAACCCCTGGTATCCGGCACCTATGGGGATTGGTAGATGCCGGATAAGTGTATTTTCTGGATGCTTAATAGTTACAATGCCTAATACACCTGCATTAAGAATAAACAGTTTAAAAGACAAAAGACAAAAATACTATACTGTACTTACACTGAACAAA
>JAVLUD010000330.1:0-10084 GCA_032162045.1 Torpedo suessii
TGCTTGTTCTGCAGAGATCTTCGCCTGCTTTTTGCAAAAGTGCAACAATGTATCTTGTTCACAGCTTGTCTCTCTCTGCTCTCTCTCTCTGCTCTCTCTGGGTACACCAAGTCCTGGGGAAGTTGACTTTCAGTACCTGGCCCCAGTGTGTACTCCAAAATACTTCATCTGTCCTGCTGACCGTCCGCAGTCCAAATGGTCAGTCATGGTCCATAACAACACTAATAGAACATACTGAAGTTATTAAAGGCCTTGATGAGATCACACCTTGAGTACTGTGCAGTTTTGGTCTCCTAATCTGAGGAAAGACATTCTTGCTACTGAGGGGGTTCAGCAAATGTTCACCAGACTGATTCCTGGGATGGCAGGACTGATGAATGAAGAAAGATGGGATAAACTAGAGTGAAACATTGGAATTTAGCGGAATGAGAAGGAATCTCATAGAAGCATAAAATTGGGACAGGACTGAACAGGATAAATGCAGGAAGAATGTTGTCAATGTTGAGGAAGTTCAGAACATGGCATCACAGTCTAAGTCTGGGATGAAGAGGAACTTTTTCAATCAGACAGTTGTGAACTTATGGAACTCTCTACCACAGGCCAGTTGTTAGATATATTCAAAAGGGAGTTTGATCAACCCTTATGGCGAAAAGGATCAAGAGGTATGGAGAGAAAGCACTAATAGGGTACTGAGATCACACGACCAGCCATGATCATATTTATGGCGGTGCAGTCTCAAAGGACTGAATGGCCTTCTCAAGCTCCTATATTCTGATTCTATGAGCAAGGTAACTGGTACAAATTCCACCCCAAAAACGTATGAAACATTGCCAGAGATCACTTATTCATTACATTCAAAATGCATTGAACAAATAAACATAATATGCAAATATCAGTGCTGCACACTGAAAAAGGACTGTAGGGACACAATTTTGTTAAAGCCAAGCCTAGCCCAAGGTGATAGAAGACAGGATGCTGAATGCATTTGACCTTTCTAGGCCCTTCATGGTGTCACTGTTATAAACCATCATAAAATAACTGTTTACAACAGGCATTGAAGAAGGCAATAATTCTTCATTGATTTTGTGCCTCCTCACAAGTATACAGTGCTTTTGATAACTCAGACCATATTGATCACTAAAACAAATAAAAAGAATAGATAGAGCATGTATAAATAATATGTGACAGTGATAACTGAATTTGACAGCTTAAGAAGACTCAGCACTGGTGAATCTCATCTGGGAGTTTTACGTAGATGATGACAGTAGATTGACATGATCTACTACGAACCATACATTTCACAGACATTGGTTGTAGAGTTTGTTGAATTAAATGTGCAAAACCTTTGCATTCATACTTGTGAATACTAAGTTTCAATCAAAATGAAGACTAATATTGATTCATAATTGAGTAAATCTCAAATCTAAATGGTGTTTGGGGCTTTTAGATTCCTACAGAGAGCTGCTTTTTTTTCCCATCTTTTGGCTTGTGTCTTTGAAAAGGAACAGTTTTAAACTTAATCGGGATATGCAAATATCTGACTAACTGTGCATATCAAGGACAGTTTATGGAGATCAAATTTTCAGTTTAGAGCCAAATTACTAGACCCAGGTAACGTGAATATCTCACGTTGCATTGGGTATCAAAAATATTATGTTATCTTGCTTGGGTGGGGTTTGGATAGGCTGTGGTCAAGTTGAGTTTGGGTTGGATTTTAATTTTATTCACATGGATTTCTATATCAAAGGTTGATAATGTGAATGGAAATCTATCTCAGCAAGCACACATGCCACCATTGGCTATGAGAACAGGATGAGAGATGGAACTAATTTGTTCTTATAATGAGAATGATTTATATAAGGAAATGATTTCTCAAGTGCCTTCCAAGAGGGAAATGGTAGGCACTTCCAAAATCTACAGGTTGACCAGAATAATTCCCCACCACTCAATCATTAAAAACTACAACACAAGTGGAAAAAAATGGCTTACCCTATCCAGCCTCTGCTTGTAACTCAAGCTTCCCAGTTCCGGTATCATCCTCACAAATCTTTTTTTTTAACTCTTTCAAGTTATGTTAAGTTCCTGTCTGCATTTCAAATTGTAATTGTTTCCCTTCCATAAGGACGCTCTTCGAATGCCATTACTTTAACTTCCTGCACTCGGTTAAGCCATAAAAATAAGAGCTACATCATCTTGTTTTCCACAGTTAAAATATCTTCCTGGTCCAAATGGAACTCATTGGCTGAATGCTTCCCTTTGCAAGAGTAGAACACCTCATTGTGTCAGAGCTCCCTCCCTTGTTGCTGCTATTACTCCCTGTACCACATCCAGGTTAACATTGTGCACTGAACAAATTTCCTCTGTATTTTAAGAGGTCATTTCCATTGATGTTGCTGTCATAGAGTTTGAGAGTAAAACAAAAGAGAAACAAATCCTTTAGCCCAACACCCACACTGACCCTTGCACTCATCTGTACTAATTCAATTTACAGGCATTAGGTCTACACCAGTCAATGCTTGGTGATTCAAGTTCTTGATCCTTCTTTAATGTTATGAGAGTACCTACCTTCACCATCTCCTCAGACAGCACATTCCAGATTCCAACTACTCTGCATGAAAAATTCACTTCTCATCTTCACGAAGCCTCCACCATTTCAGCTTAAATCTGTTTTCCCTTGTCTCAGACACCCTCACCAAGGAATAAAAAGATTCTTCCCATCCTCCTCTTTCTATACGGTAGCGTAGCAGTTAGCACAATGCTCTAACAGCTCCATCGACCCAGGTTAAAATATGCTGCTGTCTGTATGGAATTTGTACATTCTCCTCGTGACCTGCATGAGTTTCCTCCGGGTGCTCCAAAACATACAGGGTTGGTAGGTTAAATGGGTTTAATTGGGCAGCACGAGTTTCATGGGGTAGAAGGGATTTTCTACTGTGATTTATCGTTAAAATAAAAACATAAGTGTAAGCAAGCTAGCAAGTTAGCGGCTTGGTTTGTGTAGCGGTTAGCGCAATGCTGTTACAGCGCCAGCGATCGGGACCGGGGTTCGAGTCTCACGCTGTCTGTAAGGAGTTTGTACGTTCTCCCCGTGTCTGTGGAAGTTTTCCCCGGAGGCTCTGGGTTCCTCCCAACCTCCAAAACGTAAGGGGGTTGTAGATCGAATGGGTGTGATTGGGTGGCGTGGGCTCGTGCGCTGAAATGGCCTGTTACAGTGCTGCATGTCTAAATTAAATTAAGTTGTAAAAACACAATGCTGGAGTAATTCAGCAGGTCAAATCGTGTACTTTATATAACAAAGATAAAGATACATAACCGACGTTTATGGCTTGAGCCCTTCATCAAGGTATGAACAAAATTTGGGCAGGTGCCTGAATAAAATGGTAGGGCAGGGAGGGGCAGGGGGAGAGCACAGTCCCACAGGCTGGAGGTAGTAGGTGGATGAGGGAGGGAGGGCACACCAGCAAACAGGGGGAGGGGGATTGGCTCAATGAATGGAGAGGGAAGGGGGTGGAGAGCTGGAGGAAAAAAGACAAGAGGGATGTGGAAGAGAGGGAGAACGGGGAGTAGGCTAGCAGAAACTGAAGAAGTCGATATTAATGCCATCGGGTTGGAGATGCCCAGACGGTAAGTAGGTTGTGTTGCAGCTATACAAAACTTTGGTTAGACCGTACTTGGAGTATTGAACGCTATTCAGGTCACCCCTTCAGAGGAAAGATGTGAAGTCTTTTGAAAGGTTGCATAAAATATTTACCTGATACTGCCTGGAATAGAGAGTCTGAGCTACAAGGAGAGGTTGGCCGAACT
The DNA here is from genome assembly GCA_032162045.1 of Torpedo suessii. Taxonomy (NCBI): domain Eukaryota; kingdom Metazoa; phylum Chordata; class Chondrichthyes; order Torpediniformes; family Torpedinidae; genus Torpedo; species Torpedo suessii. The sequence goes on from JAVLUD010000330.1 coordinate 3,805, forward strand.
TGGGTTGTTTTCTGTAGTGTCGGAGACTGAGGGAAGACCTAATAGAAGGTTATAAAAATATAAGAGGCAAAGCAGGAATAGACAGTGAGAATCTATTTCCCAGGGTAAAAATGTCAAACAGTAGAGGACAAGCATTTTCGGGGAGAGGGGGAAAGATTATAGGAGATGAGTGGGCAAGATTTTTTATAAATAAAATGGTGGGTGCCTTGAATGGGCAGCCGGGATAGTGGCACAAGCAGATGCAATAGTAGCATTTAAGCAGCTTCGAGGCATATATGAAGCTGCAGGGAATGGAAGGGTATGGATCGTGTGTAGGCAGAAGAGATCTAGTTTCATTTAGCATTGCGTTTGGCACAAACATCATGGGCCAAAGGACCCATTGCTGAACTGTATTGTTTTCGCTTCAATGCCAGCCATTCTCAACGTACAGCCCCCTGGGGTCCACAGCACATTTAAAGGGGGGCACAGACTGAAATCATAAAATATTTTTTATGTTTTCTATGCAGTCATTTGGAAGAAGTACTGAAGAAACCAACTAAACTTGACTGCTTCACAGGGAAGGGAGCCCATAATCTTTGAGCAGAGCCTTAAGGGAGCCATAGCCAAAAAAAGGTTTAGAATGGCTGTTCTATGCCCACCACAGTACTGAAAAGAATAGGCATCTCAACCTTTGTGAATATAAAGTCAACTTAACAATGGGGGCATCATGTATTGTGTTAATCATATTGATAAAGAAAGATATAGGACATATCTTGGAGTTCAACACTGGGCATTTAAGCCCACTAGGCCGTAAACAGCAGCAAAACAGAATACTACAACTACCAATTACCATTTTGTGCAAAATATCCCTCAATATTGCAATCCAGTCACTGGACTAATCCAGACTCACTGAAGAGTTGGAAGGGGATACAAGGAACAGTATAAAATATGCTTAAAAATTGGTACATTTCAACTTGATGAAGCTGCAATCCAGGACCATGTGTGAACTATGTAGTGAAAGCCACAAACAAAAAACATAACTATGTGCTCACACATGACTATATCAAAGCCCAACACCCAGCTACATACAGCATGTTCTTCTACACTCAAAACTGAACCTGCTAGAATACTTTGAAGGGGTCACACAAGGAGGTATCCGTGCTAATGGTAACATTTAATGCTTTGGAAAGTATTTGAAAGAAAGATAGGAGAGATAGCGATGGGGTTTTTATGGCTTGCAATTCGAAAACTCACACCATGAAGAGTGGAGTAGTGAAAGTAATCCTAAAGGTTAGTCAGCATACAAGAACTAGAGAAACACAGATCACTCAGTGTTATTGAGCAAGTGAGGATTTCAGCGATATAAAAGGGGTCAATCAGTCATTTGCACAAGGATAAGCCAGATCGCTAGGGCAGGCAAGATTTCGTATGCACTAACTTTTTTTTACAACACAACCTGATTTAATTAACACAATCTAAGCCTATTTCGTAAATATGATTATGCCCGTTATTAAGTTAAAATGTATTTGTGATCAACATTTAATTGAAACTTCAAAAAGTTGACTTACCTTAATCCCAAAATTCTGCAGCTGTCGTGCAGCTGCCAAGCCTGCGGCACCAGCTCCAATAACAATCACATTTTTCTGGGGAAAAGAAAAATATGCACATAATAACTGATGATCAGTTGTCAATACTTTTTAACTTCAAGTATCCAAACAGTTAAATTGAACACATATTCTTGCAGTACGATAGTGCCATTTTACACTCTACCATCCACTGATAAACAGCAAATATTGTTCTAAATGATATTGGAAGCCTTCGGATTAATCATTTGGATCATCACTCATCACGTCTACAATCTTTGATCTTTTTTAAAAAACGATATGAAGACCAAACCAAGACATTAACAGTCCAACCTTATGGTAACAGCTGGGCAGGAGAGGACGATCAGGATTGATTGTCAAGACCCCGGTATTAACTAGGCCCTTTCTTGTAACAAAATACAGTATCTTCTCCACTTCCATCACACAGCGAATACGAACAAGTCCTCGAACAACTACGTGGTTAGCACATTTTTGAGGGGTGAGAACCTCCTGCAAATGAAGAAAATAGAAAGGAAATCATATTGCAACAAGATTAAAAAGTAGTTCTTAAGCTACTTAAGCCATTGATCACTTTTTTTTTTAAAAAGCTCTCACTTTTGAACTTCCTAAGTATCTTCGTTGCAGTTGTAAGACTCAAGACTGCATTATTAACCCTGTCGCGTTTTCACTACCAAACATAAATGTGATGTAAAAATGGTTTACAGTAAAAATAACATACAATTATTTCACAGTCGTTCACAAGGAAGTCACAAAAGGCAGCTCAAAATCATTTTCTAAAGTTAGGCAAGTAACATGCAATTCATAGTTCTGATTCCCAAGGGATGGTGACAAATCAGTCATATTCAACACAATCTAGGATTCAGTGCAAACATTGAGCAAGAAAAAATATTCAAATTTGTTGTTTCAACAATTATCTTTTCAAATCTGCCTATTTGGGAAACTGGAGAATGTGCTGCACTCCATGCTGATTGCTAGAGCATGGTAAATTAACAAGTTCAGCTCACTTTATTTGATATGCCTTGTATATCTATTAATATTCATCTGTTTTTAATCAATCATCTGCAACGTGTGGTCTGAACCAGAACATAATAACTAGTCTTAAAATGCACAGGCTTAGAATGAAGTGGATATGAAATAAAAGTTAAATAGTCAGAAGTACCACCTCTAATTGATGTAAATTGTGAATAATTCTTTTCTGCTGTAAATATATATGGCTCACAATGTGGCCTGAAGATAATGTGTCTAATTCAAACAAATGGTTAAGTCTCATGTAAAGTGTGGCCTTCAGTATAATGATCCTCGTCTTTCGGACTATACCTTAGAACATATGGGTTTTTTCAGGAAATAAAGAGTTTAAGTGGGAAAAAATACAGCAAGGGAAAGTGAAAGGAAGGGGTAGGTGTGTGGATGGGTGTATAGAGAAATCGAACATCATTATCCGCACAAGGCTTACTTTGCAATTAATATTCCAAAGAGCCAAAATTAGATTTCGTAATGCTAAGTACATTGTAGGATCCCGGGAATATTCAGGGAACTCGTACAACTCATCCAGTTCCATCACATCTGGCCTCACACAGAGGGCCTTTCCACACTCATTGGGTTGATAGAAAGGTTGGAAGTAAGGACTCATTCCTGTAACTGATCACAAAAAATTCAAAGTTAGTCCAGCTAATTAATCAGGTGCATGTATAATTTAAACAATTCTTCCCCTCCCCCACACTGCTGTTCTGATTCATCAGAAACAATAGGCAATGAAAACTTCAAAATAGGGATACAATTTTGAATAGGATTTTACATTATGAAGAGCTTCAGATTAGCATGTGCACTTTAATGTTGTTCACCATTATTCAATGGATGTGATGCGTCTTAAGTTCAAGTTTATTACCATCCGAGTTTGCAAGTACAACCCATCAAAGCAGTGTTCTCCATCCTCGGTGCAAAAAACATGCAAACACACAGCCAGACATAACATATATTGCAACAATCTCCCTTTATAATCGCTTGGACAGCATGCAGACGATGTTGTTTTTGACTCATTAAATGAATGGTCCATTCTAAAGTTGCATTGAGTTTTTCACTGTTTATTTGAAGCTTTATGCGATAAGAACTATTAAAACAATTAAACTATCCTTAAAACTGTTAATAAAACGGACAATAAAATATTAATGTTAATACTTTCAAAAGAACGGTAAAAAAAATTATCTGGACTGTCCACATTTTGCCCTGGTTCTGAACAGTACAAAAGCAAATTCAAACTAACTTGTTTACATTAAACACGCAGAAAGACCTTGGCTCAAAAACTGTTACCATGGAGACATACTCATGGAATTCAAAAACAATATCTTGGTGCTTGCAACTTACAATTCATCTTGACCCTTACAACACACATACAGACAAACGATACATATGCAGTACGTACATACAAATATAAAAATAAAGAAATATTGTTAATAGTGGAGTCACGGAGGATTTGTATGAGCAGTTCATCAGTCGTTCAGCAGTGGCACTGCCCGTGGGAATAAGTGCATTAGACCAAAAACCAAGCTTACATTAGTATATACAATAGAAATCCAAAAATTTGGACGCCAAAAATCCGGACTTTTTGAAAACTCTCAAACTTTTTAAATTTAGCGGGCTTTTGTGCGCATGCATGTGCAAGCGCCACAGATGCACAACGGCATTTTTACGCTTAGCAATTGTTATTTTTATTTAAAACTGCTCGTTTTGTTGGCAAATGAATAAATATCAAAATGTACCTGTTCATCTCTTCCTTATTCCTCCTTAAATTTGAATTTTGAAAGTACTGCCCTAGAATCCGGAAAATACAAAAATCTGGACCATCCCAATCCCCGAGCAGTCCGGATTTTTGGACTTTTACTGCATACAATGTTTATTTTCTATAGCACCCCTCACACACAAACACTTGTGGGGATTACTATCCCCAATGACTATCTCTTTCCCATTCTACACAATCTCTTGCCAATTCTCCAACAAACTCTTGTGCTCTTTGTCTTTGTTTCCCGTTTATTACTGTATCACAATTTATATCTCTATTCTCTTTCTATCTATTTTTTCATATTTATATTTGTTCTTTCAGCTGTCATGAAATCCAAAAATTCAGATTGAGGAAATCCCAAATCTCTTAAAAGCTGCAACAAAAAAGAAATCAACCCCCTTTCATCTCCCCAAGATGATATGCAGCACAATCACTTGAATCATGTTAGCAGCTCAAACATTTAGAACCAAATTTTGTTGAAACATTGAGGAACTGAGTCGGTCAGATGGCATCCATGGGTAGAAATGGTCAGTCAAAGTTTTGTGTCAGAGCCCTTTATCGAGCCCCAATAAAGGGACCTGACCCAAAACATTGACTGACAATTTCTACTCATGGATGCTGCCTGACCCATGAGTTCCTTCAACAATTCTTTGTTTGCTCACCATCCCAACATCTTTGCGTTTCTTTTTGGCAAAAGCATGACCAGTTAACTGGATTTGTTTATGAAACATCAGGTTTTAAAATATTTTGTCTTCAAAATTGCTTGACATCAAACGAGCAGTTCTGCAAATGCATCTGGGACCATGGGGAACTTGTTTGGGAAGCAAACAATGGAGCTCATTAACAGAATTTAAAGATTTATAATGAAAGAGGGAAAACTGGGAAGGCAAACAAATTTGACTGGGCAAATCAGATATGGAAGGAATAAAAAACAAAAGAAATAAGCAAAGTAAAAAGTAAAATGTGATAGTATAAATGTTTTTAAATGAGTCATAAAGAAGGGGACTTCGTGGGAAAAATGTTTATTCTCTAAATATAAGGAGCCTATTGCCAATTATCGTCTATTATTACAAGACATTTTTTGTGGCAAGTTTAAAAGGTGCCAATATATAAATTACCTGCACTTCTGGGATGAGGGAAATTCAGAGAAGAATTATGCACAGCAACTGTGGATATGTGAACCTGACAGTCCATTCTTTTGATGAAGGAACATTTTACAAATAAAGGTGGTTAATTTTGGGAATTGTGGGGTTAAGAAACAACCAGCCAAGTTTTAAATAAAATTCTATTTGTTCTGTAATATCAATTTTCATTGCACCAATACAACATATAAAATTCACATAAAGTCAAGATCTATGGACAAACATTATCAAGAGTTTAATCAACATCTTACCAGGTGACTGAGCAGTACTCTTGCTATGCTCTGATGAATTCATCTTCATGCTGGAGTATTCATTGTGAAAACGATTAGTGTTGGCGCAGGAGGGACTCATGCCCACACAGTCTGGATAGTAAGCCCCAAGAAAGGGGGCAGCTGGGCTGTCCTTCAGTAGTGGAGGCACTATCAGCATGGAATACCACTTGCTATCTCCAATCTCACTCACTCGCTGAAAAATTATGACAGAAAATAATCTGAAAATTCATTTACCTGTATGGATACATCAGCTTTTAGGAAACAAGTAATGGGGCCACAAACACCCATTGGAATGAATTATTGTGTTTTGAATTTCAAATAAAGTTTCAATATTTAATTTTAGAACTTGCACTACTCAGGATGGCATGGTTGGCGTAGCGGTTAGCGCAATGCCTTTACAGCGCCAGCGATCGGGACCGGACCTGGGTTAGAATCCCGCGCTGTCTGTAAGGAGTTTGTACGTTCTCCCTGTGTCTGCGTGGGTTTCCTCCGGGTGCTCCGGTTTCC
>JAVLUD010000331.1:0-10075 GCA_032162045.1 Torpedo suessii
GCTTGCTTCTAAGCTTTTGATCACCTTTGGAGTCTGTAGTTGCCATTTTTCAACATGAGGACCAGAGTTGTGCCAATCAAAGTCAAAGAAGCCATTATGAGGCTGAAAAAGAAGAATAAAACAATAAAAGAAATCACCCAAACCTTAGGATTACCAAAATCAACAGTTTGGAACATCATTAAAAAGAAAGAGCGTACTGGTGAGCTCAGTAATTGCAAAGGGACTGGTATTCCAATGAAGACCTCCACTGCTGATGACAGAAGAATTCTCATCATAACGAAGAAAAATCCCTAAACAAACCCTAGCAGATCAGAAACACTCTTCAGAGGCAGGTGTGGATGTGTCAATGACTACTGTCCGCAGAATACTTCATGAACAGAAATACAGAGGCAACACTGCAAGACGCAAACCACCAATTAGGCACAGAAACAGGATGGCCAATTTACAGTTTGCCAAGAAGTATTTAAGAGTCTGCAGAATTCTGGAAAAAGGTCTTATGGACAGATGAGACCAAGACTAACCTGTATCACAGTGATGGCAAGAGCAAAATGTGGAGGCGTAAAGGAACTGCCCAAGATCCAAAGCATAAAACCTTATCTGTGAAACAAGGTGGTGGGGGTATTATGGCCTGGGCATGTATGGCTGCCACAGTTACTGGTGCACTTATCGTCATTGATGATATAACTGCTGATGGAAGTAGCAAAATTAATTCTGAGGTGTAAAGAAACATCTTATCTGCTCAAGTTCGAGCAAATGTCAACAAACTCAATGGGCGGTGCTTCATCCTACAGCAAGACAATGATCCCAAACATACTGTTAAAGTATCAAAGGAGTTTTTCAAAGCTAAAAACTTGAAAATTCTTGAATAGCTAAGTCAGACACCCGATCTAAATCCACTTGAGCATCCCCTCCATATGCTGAAGAGAAAACTTAGTGGACAAGCCCCTGAAGCAAGCAGGAGCTGAAGATGGCTGCAGTGGAGGCCTGGCAGAGCATCACCAGAGAAGATACTCAGCACCTGGTGATGTCAATGAATCACAGACTTCAAGCTTCATTGCATGCAAGGTATATGCATCAAAGTACTAAACATGACTACATTAATATACATACCATTGCTATGTCTCAAATATTATGGTGCCCTGAAATGAGGGTACCATGTATAAAAAGTGCTGTAATTACTACATGGTCAAACCAAAATGTACACAAATACCCTTTAATAAAACCTGGAATGTGCACTTTAAATACATTTGAATTGTTTGATTACAAATTTTAAAATGTGGAGCACAGGGGCAAATAAAGGAAAAAAGTGTCTTTGACCCAAACATTATGGAGGGCACTGTAACTTTAACAGGATTATGCTTCAGAGGTTATTATGCTCATTTCTTGCATGACATGGTTTTTATTTCCTTTGAGCTCTTTGATTGTCACAATACCTGCACAAAATATCTTGAGGAAGGGCTCAGGCCCGAAACATTGGTCATACACCTTTACCTCATATGGACGCTGCGAGACCTGCCGAGTTCCTCCAGCATTTCTGTGTTTTTACTACAATCACAGCATCTGCAGACTTTCATATTTCACACAATACCTGTACAACCTATTTTTTGAAGGATTGTTTAGAATTTTTGGAACTTCCAGAAATAGAGCAGGAGTTGTAGATGACAGAAAATGTAAATTTGAAGAGGCTGAAAAGATAGGGCAAATCTGGAATAATAAAAATGCCAGGCCAGAACACTTTTAGAGAAAAAAACCATTAATGTTTCAGATTAACAACTCTATCAGATAGTGAAATGTTTTTGACAAATTGCTTTACTAACACTTTGTTTTTTGTGTGTCAGAGAATTGAAGAAGAAATACTGCATTACAGCAATACCAAAACTGATAATTGTGAAACAAAATGGGGATGTCATCACTGACAAAGGTCGTAAACAGATACGAGATTATGGCTTGGCATGCTTCAGGAACTGGATCGAAGTAGCAGATGTTTTCCAGAATTTTTCAACTGATTGAGAACCATCTTGAAATCTTTTTTCTGGAAGAATGTTTAGGGAAGCCTTTGACATTTGAATGCAAGTTTTATAATGAAATATAGGTTTGCAACAGAAAAGCGTATGTATATTTTAAACAGCTTTGTAGCCAACTATGCAATAATTTGTCTGTACAATGTTTATAACATTTATAATAGAATTGACTTTTTGTATTGTAGAATCAGTACACCATTTTTATTGAAAGCACTGATCTATGTTTTCAACTTTGCATGAAATAGGACTTGGTGGAATTGTCAGTATTTTATGACTTTAGTCTCTAGGTATTGAAAACAATTATTTTACAATGGATTCATTCTAAAGTGGGATGCAAGAGTAGGGTGATTTGCAGTTGTGCTGTGGGAAGTAGAAAATCTGACATTTATGGACATTGAAAACTAAATTTACTGAACAATGATTGGAAGAGATAGTTGTCCGACTAGTTTCTCAGAAGAACCAAACTAAGGAGTAAAAAAAACCTACACTTTAGCAATGCAACATGCAAATGCAAGCTACCCGAATTATTGTATTGTAGGAAATGTGGCTGTTGTTTTCTGGACAGTAATCTTATTATGCTGGCAATGAGCTGAATTTTGCCCAAGCCAAAGTGGTCATCTCTAATATACAACTTGAGGTAACTAAGCAGGTGAGATGGAAAAGTGGTATGGAAGATTATGAAAGAAAAAAATTAAATGAAAGTTAAATGTGTAAAATTTCCTTCCAACTTTAGTTGTACCCACATTGCAGTTTGCATTCTGGGATCTTAAAACGGTTTGGATCACTTGGGATAGATCAAGGCATCAGATTCAGACATGACACAGGCAGCTCAAGCCCAAACAACTCTGCAGGGAAAAGTGCAGGACATGGTGAAGTTGCCTTGAGGAATGGGGAACCCATACACTTGACAAACCTACTCAGTTGAGTAAATGTCAGCTATCTCCAATAATTTCCATCACCAGACAGACCTACTAATGGTGATGACAAAGTCTTGTCACAAGTATTATCTAGATCCATTCAATTAGTTTAAATCTGAAAATTCACCAAAAACTAAATGTATTCTCCATAATGAAGAGATATTTGGAAAAAAAAATCAAGCAGCTCAAATCTAGTATAGCACTTTTTTATCATGTACAGAATTTACCAGAACCACAGAATCTAGATTTAATGGAGCATCCTATAAACACCACATTCCATTATTTAAAGTACTTACTTGTACCCATTACCTCTTGCGACCTCAAAAGCAACTAAGGAAGAAATTGGCTCCCTATGATTGGTAATAATAGCGAATGGATAAGGTACATGTTACATTGCAACCAGTGATTTTAGATGCTCTTAATGCTGCCCTTTCTGTAACTATAAAACACTCACTACTTTAAAATTTCTTTAATACTTAGTTTCTTATAGTGGTTTAAGTTTTTTTTTACTGTTTCAGTTTAGCAGCAGCGAGACTTGAAGTGAGAGTGGGAGTCCTTAAAAGGACCAGTAAAGATAAGACCCCAAGACATAGGAGCAGAATTAGTCCATTTGGTCTTTCTCATCCTCCTTGCCATTCCATCATGGCTAATTTACTATCCTTTTCAACTCCATTCTCCTGCCTCAGGTGGTGACAAAAAAATTGAAGGTAGGATGGTGGATGTGCTGTATGTGGATTTTAGTAAGGTGTTTGACAAGGTCCCCCATGGTAGGCTCATTTAGAAAGTCATGGGATCCAAGCTGCATGGATTAAGAATTGGCTTGCCTGCAGAAGGCAGTAGACGATGAAACATATTCAGCCTGGAGGTCAGTGACTAGTGGCATTCTGCAGAGATCTGTTCTGGGACCCCTTTTTGTGATTTTTGTAAATGATTGGGAAGGGTGGGTCAGTAAGTTTGCAGATGACACCAAGGTCAGAGGTGTTATGGATGTAGAAGGAGATCTGACTCAAGACTCATTGGTTTATATATAATTGGTAGGTGACAACAGGATATAGGATAGGATGCAGAATTGGGCGAAAAGTGTGAAGTGATACATGGAGTACATGGTTGAAGGTAGGATTCTTAGCAGTGTGGAAGAACAGAAGGATCTTCAGTCCAAGTCCATAGATCCCTCAAGGTTGCCGCACAAGTTGATTGGTTGGTTAAGAAGGTGTATGGTGTGCTGGCCTATATTAGTCAGGGATTGAGTTCACGAGCCATGAGGTAATATTGCAGTTCACACTTGGAGTATTGAGTGCAGTTTTGGTTGTCCCATTACAGAAAGGATGTAGAACCTTTAGAGAGGGTCCAGAAGAGATTTACTCAGATGTTGCTTTGAACGTCTTTTGAAGCAAGGTTGACTGAGCTAGGGATTTTCCCTTTGGAGTACTCATGGATGAGAGGTGACAGAGGTATACAAGATTTTGAGGGGCTTGGATAGAGTGAGAGTAACAAACACCAGAGGACACTGTACAAAGTGAGTGGAGGAAGGTTTAGGGGAGACATTAGAGGCAGGTTTTTCCACACTGAGTGGTGGGTGCCTGGAATGCATTGCCATGGGTTCTGAGAGAGCCTGGTACAATAGAGTCATTTTAAAAGATTTGTAGATAGGCACATGGATGCAAGCAAAATAGATTATGGGTGTGAGTAGTGATTGTAGTGGAGAAGATTAATAAAGGTCGGCACAACATCGTGGGTTGAAAGGCCTGTACTGTCCTGTGTTCTTGGGGTTTTCTTTCTACAGACTACTAACTTGGCTCAGGTAATGTGTACCATCTTCCATTCCACTTTCCTTCCCAACAATCAATGCTATTTCAGTTTTTGGTTTTGCATTCAACGAGCACTTGTTCAATTGTCTTTGGGCGTTTTCCCCATTTAGTTACTACACCGCTGTCCCAAGATCTGTCTACATTTATTCTACTCAACCGACCCTTAAACAGCAAGTATATTCCCTTCCCAACAAGCTTTAATTTATGAACAACATTTCTTGTACGTAGAATCAAGTTGTTTTGTCACCTCCTATGTTCATAAATGATTTATTTATTGTAGCTGCTGCTCAGAACATTAGACAAGGAAACATCACAAAGTTAAAACTACAACTTATCAATACATTTCTTCCTTCACTTTAAAGTTAGATATTTGTTGTAAGGAAAGTAATTTTAATTACTTAAGAGGATTAGCTTATGCTGCAAGAGCAACTTTTTTTATGTTAGAGTAATGCATGATCTAATAAATCAAAGTAAAAATAAAAATTTCTAAATACTCAAATGGAGTTATTGTTCAATGTTAATTGTCTTCAAACTAAAGCAATTGAGGTTAAAATAGCATGATACTCATTTCAATTGCACTTTATTTTTATAGTTATACAACATTATAAAAAACCTTACAGAAGAATTTGAAGATGCAAAATGTTTTTCGAACTAATGGCTAACCGCAACATGATCTACAATGTCTATACATCTGAAACACCAACATTACATTTTAAATGTACATATACAATAGGCTTATGCTGAGTGGTTTAAAAAAAAACTAATGACGGACCATACATTTGTAACTACTCTAATGGCGGTGTTTCCCTCCTCAAAGAATATTTCCAAAATGTAATTGTGGAAATATAGGGCATTGATTTGCATGAAACCAAGTCAAATCGTGAGGTTTAGTATCAAACTTCCCCTTGTACCCACACACACTCACTTATTATGCCTCCATCCGAACTAAGTGTGTATAGTGAAATTTGCTGAATCTGTATTAAATAAAACAATAGCTCAAGGCACGTATCAAAAAGCGCTTTCTGTGCATTTCAATTAGTAACAAAAGGCCCCTTTCTGCTTAAGTGCCATTGAGTGCTATTTCAACTGTTTCTTTGCTAAACTCGACACTTCAATATATTCAGGATACAGATCCCAAGAAAAGTTAAATGACTAAACCTAGGTTCTTTTGATATTTGTTCATTCACAATGAAGATTCCTTAGTAGATTTCCCTACCACAACCTGGCAATCAGAAAATTTAAAAAAAGTATGGTCCCTTTTACAACATAAGCTACCACAATTGGCACTGCTCTAAAATCAGCACATTTCAGCCTAGCTAACTATCAGACAATACAATAAGCAAACAGACAATTAAAATGTTTGTCTGCAAAGTTGGTTATGTGAAATGGGTCTAACTTTGGAACATGCAGGAAAACACAATATTTGCACTTAAAAGATCACAATATCGAAGCTGTACTTCACACAGTAGTTATATAGCCCAAGTTAAATGACCAAAATTGTGTCACTTATAATCACAAGTCCCAAGAAAATGTTGGCTTGCAGAACAAAGTCCTGATTGCACTGCATCCAAATCTGTAACTCAATTTAACCTCAATATATCAATTTTAGTGCTTTCTGCACAATCCTTCTTAGGAAGGACTTCAAATAAGTCACATTTGTTTCAACTGCCAATAGGATTAGACTTAATCTCCTTGTGGACTTTTTTTAATACATTTACAAACTGATAAATTTTGCAGAAGTTCTGCCAACACTGCAATATGAATTTGACTAATTATATTAACACATCAGATTCAGAGACAAGTTATGTAGTACTGTAATTCATAATACAATATAATTAACTATTTGCTAACAAAAATAATCTAAAAGAAACATGTGACCTGCATTTGTTTGCTCACTTTACAATACTGGTTGAATCACAATACCTGCATGTTGATAACTGAAGAATAAAATTGCAATCTGTTCACATTGTCAAAACATTTAGGCACAAGGCTAAAGACAAAATACCTTGAATGAATAAAGCAAAAACTCAAGCAGATGATTAACATGTTCCTTTAAGGAATAACCATAATCCCAGTTTATAAAGCCCCAAAGAATGCTGCATTTGAAAGTATAATTTATACAAAACATACCATAGATTCTTAAAAACATCTGCTAATCTAGCTGCAAATTCAAGGTTTTTGCAAATAAACCTTGAGAAAGAAAGTTTGAGAAAAGATTTAAAATATAAAGAAAATATGACACTATTCACTCAAATATAGATAACTGGTCAAATTTTGTTTATCCGCCAGTTCCTATTCAGTGTCAGGATATTGATCTCCAGACATTTGAGAAAAAATTAGATGGGTGGGATAGGTTAAAAGAGATTGGGCCAAATCAGTCAGGTCATAAGAGTCATACAGCATAGAAAAGGCCCTTCCACCCAACTTGCCAACCAAAATATCTCACCTGCCTGCATTTGGCCCACATCCCTCTAAACTGCCAACTTCAATACCCAATACTCTGACTGAAGGCCAGTGTACTGAAAGTGTTTTGGACCATCCTATCCAACTCATACACTTTCAAGGTACTATATACCTGTACTCATACATCCCTCTGCTCTGCGACACTTCCCAGATTCACTGTGTAGGCAGGGCCAGCACTACCATTAGGCCAACTGGGCAGCCGCCTAGGGCGCAGACCTCAGAGGGGCGCTGTCAGGCTGGCCAGACGTCCGGTGTAGGGGCCAAATTTTCAAAAGTGTACTTACCTTTAGTCGGCGTCCCCGGATCCGTTGGCTGGGTGCGGCCATCTTTATTCTGCTGGCGCATCCGCGGTGGGTTCGCGTATGGCAGTTCGGTTGGTGCATGCGCGATAGTTAAGGATGCAAATTTGGATCGTTAGAGCATTGTACAACATGGCGGCAGCATAGAGGAGTGAGGGTGAGTGAAGCTCACATATTTTTTGTTGACCGTTTACACGGACATTTACACGCCAAGTAACCTTAAAAGGTATATAGACTTAAAGGTGTGTGAAGTAAAAGGTTTTAATGTTGTGTTGCCCTTGGCGGAGGTATGCATTCTACCGAGTGTCCTTTAGTTCAAAATGATTTGTGTGACAAAATATTTTCTTTTGTATTTGAGAATTATAATCAAAGTTTGATGTATTACTTGTTCTTGCAATTTAAAATAAATTTAGCAGTTTCAAGTTTTGTGCTTTTAATGTTTTCGACAAAACATCTGTTTTTGAAAATCAAAGTTGGCAATTTTTTTTTGGGGGGTGCAAATAGTTGGCCTTACCTTGGGCGCAAAATAGTCTGGCTCCGGCCCTAACTCTGGGCCTGAGAGATGTCACAGTGGAGATTCACTAGAAGGAAAGCACGAAAGAGGGAATTTGCCTGCAGGATCAGGAATTATTCTCGTCAGAGCGTATACAGTTTGAAGGAAGAATTCAAAGTTGTAAATGGTTTTGAAAGAATAAAAGATGGAAAAATTGTCTCCTGTGACAGGATTACTGACGAGGAACAGATTCAAGATGAAAAACAGTAACCAGAGAGGAAATAAATGAAGAATTTTTTATGCAATGAATTTTCCGATCCAGAATCCATCGGCTAAAAGAGTGGGAGAATAACCCTGAAATTTTCAGAACAGAATTGGATTTAAAAATGTTTTTAAAATTTAGACATACCGCACTGTAACAGGACAATTTGGCCCTACGAGTCCGTGCTGCCCAATTTAAAACATAGACCCTGGTACGTTTTTGAAGGGTGGGAGGAAACTGGAGCTCCCGGAGAAAACTCACGCAGACATGGGGAGAACGTACAAACTCCTTACAGACAGCGCGGGATTCGAACCCAGGTCCGGTCCCGATCGCTGGCGCTGTAAAGGCGTTGCGCTAACCGCTACGCCAACCACGATGCTGGGGAGATTTTTGTCCGTGATGTACTGGGCTGTGTCCACTACCTTTTGCAGGGCTTTCCGCTCAGAGGTATTGGTGCCCCCATATCAGGCCGTGATGCAGCCAGTCAGCACACTTTCTACCACACATCTGTAGACGTTTGCCAAGGTTTCTGATGTCATACCAAACCTCCATAAACTCCTGAGAAAGTGAAGGCGCTGACCTGCTTTCTTCATGATGACATTAGTCTGTTGGGTCCAGGAAAGGTCCTCTGAGACAGTAACTCCCAGAAATTTTAACTTGCTCACCCTCTTGACCTCTGATCCCCCAATGATCACTGGATCGTACACCTCTGGTTTTCCCTTCCTAATGTCTACAATCATCTCCTTGGTCTTGGTGACATTGAGTGAGAGGTTGTTGTTAGTACACCATTCAGCCAAGTTTTTAATCCCCTTTCTGTATGCTGACTCATCGCCCCTTTTTATATAGCCCACGACGGTGGTATTGTCAGCAAATTAGTGAATGGTATTGTGTCGTACCGAGCCATGCAGTCATAGGTGTAAATCGAGTTGAGCAGGGGTCCAAGTACGCAACCCTGTAGTGCTACGGTGCTGATGGAGATTGTGGAGAAGATGTTCTTACCATTCCGCACCGATTAGGGTCTGGAGATGAGGAAATTCAGGATCCAATTACACAGTGGGGTATTGAGGCCCAGGTCTTTGAGAATGCTGATCAGTTTTGAGGAGATGCTGGTGTTGAATGCCAAACTGTAGTCAATAAAGAGCATCCTGATGAATGCATCTTTGCTGTCCAGGTGTCCCAGGGCTTTGTGTGGAGCCAGTGAGATGGAATCTCACCTGTTGCTGCTGTAGGCAAATTGGAATGGATTCATGTCACCGCTCAGACAGGAGCTGATATATTTCAACACCAGACTTTCGAAACACCATTTCTGTGGATGTGAGTGCCACTGGTCGGTAGTCATTGAGGCAGATTGCCACACTCTTCCTGGGCACCAGAACATTTGAGACCTGTTTGAAACAGATGGGAACCACACCCTGTCGGAGTAAGATGTTGAACATATTCATGAAAACATTGGGCAGCACAGGTTTTCAGTACTCGGCTGGATACTCCTTCCGGACCAGGTGCTTTCCTTGGATTCACTCTCCTGAAGGCAGCCTGAACGTCATCCTCGGATACTGACAGTGGAGGACCATCAGGGGACATGGGGGTGTGCAGTGTTTCATCCTTGTTCTGGTGATCAAATCAGGCAAAGAAGGCATTGAGCTCATCTGGGAGTGAGGTTCTGGTGTCTCCTATTGTACCAGATTTGTTTTTTTAGCAGGTTATGTCATTAAGGCCCTGCCACAGCTGTTGGGTATTTTTTTTTTTTTAATTTTATTTTAAATTTTCAAATATTCCACAGTAAAACAAATTGGTACAAGGTACATAACAAGC
>JAVLUD010000332.1:0-10071 GCA_032162045.1 Torpedo suessii
GGCGGTCAGGGCGTTGACCACAAATAACAACACGAACGGGAGACCAGGAGATAAAATAAATACAAACAATTCAAATGCCGTCCAGAAATTTGGCGATGACACCACGGTCATCAGCAGAATCACAGATGCCAATGAGGAAGCGTACAGGAGTGAGATAGATCAGCAAGATGAGTAATGTTACCACAACAACCTTGCACTCAACATTAGCAAAACTAAGGAGCTGATGGTCGACATCAGGAGTGGGGAATCAGGGGAACATGAACAAGTCCTCATCGAGGGGTCAGCACTGGAAAGGGTTAAGAAGTTCAATTTCTCGGTATTAAAATCTCTCAAGATCTATCCTGGGGCCTCCATGTCGATGCAATCACGAAGAAGGCTCGCCAGCGGCTATACATCGTGAGTACTTTTAGAAGATTTGGTGATTCACCAAAGAGTCTTGCAAATTTCTACAGGTGTACCATGCAGAGCATTCTGACAGGTTGCACCACTGTCTGGTATAGAGGTGGCAATGCACAGGACAGGAAAAGACTACAGAAAGTTGTGAACTCGGCCAATGCCATCATGGGCATCAATCTTCACTCCACTGACGACATCTACGAGGCGATGTCTCAAGAAAGCAGCCTCTATTCTCAAAGTCCCTCAGCACCCAGGCGATGCCCTCTTCACACTGCTACCATCAGGAAGGAGGTACAGGAGCACGAAGCTGAACACCCAACAGTACAAAAACAGCTTCTTTCCCTCCGCCATCAGATTTCTGAATGGACAATGAACCACAGACACTATCTCACTTTTTTTCTTCTTTTGCACTAATTTATTTATATAAGAAAATGTAATTTATAGCAATTTTTGCACCTGTAATGCTGCCGCAAAACAATGAATTTCATGACACATGTTCATGACAATAAATTCTGATTCTAAAAATTATCCAACTTTAGCTCCTTGCCTCGTATTGCACCACAACATGACCCGGGGTGCATATAATATTAAAGCGATCAGTTTGACGTCAATGAATGTTAGAGAGGTCAGGAGAAACTCCATGAGTATGTGGGAATCCACTTCCCAGCATGGATGTGGTTATGACAACTGGCAAAGAGCTCGGGACCAAGTTGCACAGAGGAGCCCACCACCATTTTAAACCATCATCTCCACCATTGCTAGTGTGCAGTGGTTAGAGGATGAGCAATCCATAGGATGCACAACAGTGCCTGGGAGTATCGTGATTATGTTTCGCAGCTGGTATCCAGAGGCTTATACCATTGACTTGGATCACAGGATTTTAATTCCATCATGGCAACAGGGGTATTTAAATTCAAATACTTCAATAAATTATTTCACTTAACAAATGAAACAGTATGCGAAGGCGACCATGAAATTGATGGATTGTTACATGGAACATCGAACATGGAACATTAAAGCACAGTACAGGCCCACGATGTGTGCTGACCATTAAATACCTAACCAAAACAAAACCCTCCCTACCTCATAACCCTCTATTTTTATTTTGTCCATGCGCCTGTCTAAGAGTCTCTTAAATGTCCCTATTGTACCAGCCTCCACCACCACCCTGGCAAGGCACCCACAATTCTCTGTGAAAAACTTACCCCTGATGTCTCCCCGAAAATTTCCTCCCTTCACTTTGTACAGATGTCCTCTGGTGTTTGCTGCTCCTGCCCGATGCTGGCTCTCTACCTTATCTATGCTGTGAAACTCCATCTGGTTTACTGACAGAGGTATTTATAGTCTCTACCTTGTTTGGTCTGTCTTTGTCTCTAAACCCAAAGGAAAGTTGTTGTCTCAAAATTGCCCTCTGAAGAAGCTTGGCATTAATCCTGGGGTAATCAGCCAGAGGTGGTCAAATCCCAGGAGTTAAGAATCGCGGGAAAGAAGGCTTACTAAAGCTTCAGCATAAGCAGCTCCGGCTGCGTCATTTCCACCAAATGGAAGAACAAGTGCAGCGGACGCAGTTGGACAGTGCCTCAATTTTCCTTGGTGATCGTAACTACATCTCCTATTTACTTGCACTGTGAAAGTGTCTTTAACACATAGCCTGCAGCAGTGCAAGAAGAAGACCAAGGGCAACTCGGGATGGGTGATATATTCTGGTCTTGCCAACGACATCCACACCCCATGATATTCGAATAAATAAAATGCAGAGCAAGCCTCGTCCACAGAGACAGGTGCAAGTACAAGAGTGAAATGGCCACTTCACGAAAGACGGGTTGACTGGAGGTGTCATGGCGAAAGGAAGATGTATGGAGTTTGGAAATAGGTCTGCCTTGTTCTTACTGAATGGTGAGAACAGGCTTGAGGAGAGTAATGGGTCGGCACGGTTAGCATTGCGATTAGCGCAACACTGTTACAGCGTCAGCGACCAGGGTTCAAATTCGGCGCTGTCTGCAAGGTGTTTGTATGTTCTCCCTGTGTCTGCGTGGGTTTCCTCCGGGTGCTCTGGTTTCCTCCCACCCTTCAAAACGTACGGGGTTTGTAGGTTAATTGGGCAGCACGGGCTCGTGGGCCGGAAGGGCTGTTACCATGCTGTATATCTAAAAAAATGCTCCACCTCTTCCCATGTTCTGACATTGACAATCATGTACAAAGATCATTTTTCTCTTTTAGGTTATTTTAGCATAGTGAGGTTTGAGCATGACCTTTGGGAGAATAGAATCTTAGGAAAATGGAAATGTCCCATTAAGGCAGCACGGTTAACATAGCGGTTAGTGCAACGCTGTTACAACGCCAGCGACCAGGGTTTGAATCCGGCGCTGTTTGTTAGGAGTTTGTACGTTCCGCATGGGTTTCTTCCAGGCACTCCAGTTTCTTCCCACTATTCGAAAACGTACCGGAGTTCTAGGTTAATTGGGTGTAATTGGGTGGCAAGGGCCCTGTTATCGTACCCTTCAAGCCTGCGCTGTCATGTAATAAGATCATGGCTAAGCTGGCTGAGACCTCAAACCTGCACCCCTGACCACCCACAGTACCCTTTCACCCTCTTCATTACCAAGAATCTATCGGCCTCTGCCTATAAAATATTAAAAGTCTCTACTTCCACCTTCCTTTGAGGAAGAGAGTTCTGAAAATTTACAACCCATTGAAAGAAAAAGAAATCACCATATTGCATCTAAAAAGGGCAACCGCAATACATAAGTGTGCTGGAGAAACTCAGCAGGTCACGCAGCATCCATAGGAAGTAAAAGGTGACCAACGTTTCGAGCCTGGGCCCTTCACTACAACCTAAATAGGTAACCACCTGTTTAAAAAAAAAATCTCTAGTTCCAGACTCTTTCATGAAGGGAAACATCCTCTCCACGTTTTCTCAGGAACTTGTATTTTTCAGCGAAATCTGCTTTCAGTAAAGATATGAAGTTATCAGTGGAGATGGGCAGCAACATCTCCCGTACGATCACACTCTATACCGGCGCTCCACAAGGATGTGTACTATCAGTCTTATACTATACTCCCTCTATATCCACAACTGTAGAGCCAAGTACATTTCCAACTTCAGCTACAAATTCATGACACCACCACCACAGGCCATGCACCAAACAACAATGAGACGGAATACACAAAGGAGATCGATGTCTCGTGGCATGGTGCCAAGATAACAACCTCCTTCTCATTATCAATAAGAGGAAGGAGAAGATCATAGACTTCAGGAAAGGGGGTAGAGATCACACCCTTGCCCACACCAATGGCGCTGGTGGAGAATGTAGGTAGCTCAAGTACTTGGGTGTAAACATTTGCAGCGACTTCACCTGGATCGACCTTTTGATGCAAGGATCCAGAAAGCCTCTACTTTCCTGGAAGACTAAAGAAGTTCAGCATGACCCTTGTGTCCCTCAACAGCTTCTACAGGTACACTACTAAAAGCATACTTGATGGATGCAGCACAGTGTGGTATGAGGGATGCTCTGCTCAAGATGTTGAAGGTGATGAATGTAGCTCAGAACATCATGCAAGTTTCCCTCCCCTCATTGAACTCCATTGCCATCTCCCGATGTACAGAAAAGGCAGCGAACATACTGTAGGACCCATCACACCCTGGACACACTCTTTTGCTCCCTCCTTCCATCAGTTCAGGAGGTAAGGATCTGACAGATGGAGTACAATGCTGGTAAATGTGTGGTTATCTGCTCTGGAAGAAAAACTAGTAGATCATTATTCAAATAGTCAAAGATTGTAGCATGCCATTGTGCAGGGAGTGGAGAGTCCTTGTGCATGAATCACAAACGGTAGGTTTGCAGGCACCACAGGCTATCAAGAAGGCAAATGCAATGTTGACCTTCATTGCTAGAAGGATTACATTTAAGAGCAGGGAGATTCTGCTGCAACTGTACAGGGTAATGGTGAGACCGCACATGGAGTACTGTATGCAGTTCTGGTCTCCTTACTGGAGAAAGGATATATTGGCTTTGGAGGCAGCAGAGGGGGTTGATTCCAGAGATGAGGAGGTTAGCCGAAGAGAAGTGATTAAGTTGCTTGGGACTATACTCTCTGGAATTTAGAAGAATGGGAGGGGATCTTGTAGAAACATATAAAATTATGAAAGGAAGAAATAAGATAGAAACGGGGAATTTGTTTCCAGTGGTAGGTAAGACTAGAACTAAGGGACATAGCCTTAAGATTGGTGGGGAATAGACTTAAGACAGAGTGGAGGAGGAACTGCTTCTACCAGAGAGTAGTGAATCGATGGAATTCTCTGCCTCAGGAAGCAGTAGCGGC
The DNA here is from genome assembly GCA_032162045.1 of Torpedo suessii. NCBI lineage: Eukaryota > Metazoa > Chordata > Chondrichthyes > Torpediniformes > Torpedinidae > Torpedo > Torpedo suessii. The sequence continues at coordinate 4,720 of JAVLUD010000332.1, forward strand.
TGCTTCAATAAATATATTTTGAGACACAGATAGATAAAGTTTTGCATAGTAGGGGGGATATAAGGGTTAAGGGGTAATGACTGGTAGGTCAACATGATCATGTTGTTGAATGGCGGAGCAGGCGAGATGGGCCAGATGGCCTACTCTATTCCTTATGTTCTTATGGAGAAGGCTCAAGAGTTTGAAGTCACGCACCAATAGGCTTAAAGATAACTTGGTCTCTGCAGCCATTAGGCCCTTGAATGAACCCACTACTCTGCTCTCACACTGCTCTTGCTTGGCACTAATTGATCTTTTTTTTTCCAGTGTATCTTTAAATTTAAATTTTGAATTAAGACATACAACTCAGTTACAGGACCTTCTGGCCCATGTGCCCGTGCCGCCCAATTACACCCAATTAACCTATAACCCCCGTACGTTTTTTGAAGGGTGGCAGGAAACCGGATCGCCCGGAGGAAACCCACGCAGACACGGGGAGAATGTATAAACTCCTTACAGACAGCGCCGGATTCGAACCCGAGTCACTGGTGCTCTAATAGCATTGGGCTAACCTCTGCGCTAACCGTGCCACCCCAACTCTATACTCTGTAATTGTGCTCTTGCCCTTCAACCTTATACAGCGGAGAAGTTGACCTGTGTGACTGCTCGCAGAAAAATCCTTCTCACTGTACCAGGTATAATGAAACAAAGAAACTTAAACTTGGAAGTTAAACTCATTCTTCTAAACTCTGGAGGACATAAGCCTAACCAGACCTATCTTTCTTTGTAAGTCTATTCATCTATTCCAGATGTCACCCTAATAAACATTCTCTGAATTGCCTGCAAAGCATTAACATCCTTCCTTAGGTAAGGGGACCAATACTGTACACGGTTATCCAGATGTGATCTCACCATTACACTATATAACTAAAGCATGTCTGCAATTTTTCTGTGCATCAGAGAAGCTCAGAAAAGATTGCGTTGAGGAGCCAACCTATCCACACCGCTGCAACGTAACCAAAAAAAACCCATAAAGTAATAAGGGTAGGTAATCAGGAGCGTAAACTAAGTAACCCATCCTCTTCTTGCTGCTACCTTCAAGAAGAAGTTGAAACCTTGAAATCCAACACCTCTAGGTTCAATGGCTGCCGGGCTCCTGAACCTTACCATCCTCAACGTAAACCACTCTGAAACACAAAAACATGTCTGCACAACAGAAACACCACTTTTTTTCTTCCACAACTGTAAGTGTGAATATTTATTATTTATCTATGACCTCTTTCTCTGTGGTAATGTATACTTTTAGAGTTGTTTGTATGATTCATGCCCAAGCACTCCCAAGTCCCTGCCACAGTGGCATGCCACAATCTTTCACTATTTAAATAATAGTCTGATCTACTAGTTTTTTTCATCAAGAAACCCAATGAAATTAATGAGACACAATATCCCATGTACAAAGCCACGACGACTGCCCCGAAGGGAAGTAAATAGTGATGTCTTGAACAGAGTCCACTTTACAAAAGATGAAGCATTGAGGTCTTAAATTAAATAAAGGCACAGAAATCCCTGGGGCCTGGTCAAGTGTATCCTAGGACACTGTGGGATTGCAGGAGTCCAAACACATGTAGAACCCTTAGAATCTCCTCTAATAATTTACTGACATGAAGCTCACTGGCCTGTAGTTCCCTGGCTCAGTCTTGAAGCCTTTCTCAACTGAAGGCAGAGCTTTTAGCCACTCTCCAGTGTTCCTGCATCTCACCCGTGCCTAACAATGATAAAAATATCTCTTCCTGGACTCCTGCAATTTCTCCCCACAGTGGCCTAGGATATACTTGACCAGGCCCCAGGGATTTCTGTGCCTTTATTTAATTTAAGACCTCAAATGCCTCATCTTTTGTAAAGTGGACTCTGTTCAACACATCACTATTTACTTCCCTGAGTTCTTCATTGTCCATATTTTTCGCATGGCAAATACAGATGAGAAATACACACTTAAGAGGCCACTCCCATCTCCTGTGACACCACTGTCTTGTTGATCATCTATTCTCTCCATAGTTATTCTTTTGCCCTTAATACTTGTAGAATCTCTTTGGATCCCCCTTTTCCTTATCTGACAAAGCCATCTCATGTCCCCTCTTTGCCCTCCTGATTTCTTTCCTACATTTTATATCCTCTAAGCTCCTCAAGGAATTCACTTGAACCCGTCTGTCTTGTAAATCTTCATTGCTGCGCAGTGTGGTAGGGTTGGCAGTGAACATTTGTCTTCCAGATGTTCAGCGTGAGGCCAACCCTCTCGTACACTTTGTTGAAGAAATCAACAAAAGTTGGCAGCTCAGCCTTGGAATGCACACACACACAATCGGTTTTTCAATCAATTGGTGAAGAATTTTCCATTAGTCTTCCTGTCAGTTTATGAAATGAATCTTTGCAACAGAAGAGAAAAGCACGAACACTTCTCAGCTACACCATCTAAACCCAGTATGCGTAAGTTTGGAGGAGTTCAAATGAATAAGATTGAAATTTTTATTATGAATATTTATAGTCATTGCACTTGGCTGGGATTCAAAGTCATTTATCACAATTTGTTGTGCGAATCTCTGTAAAATGAGTGTGGTCGTGCCTTCTCCATTTTAATACAATCTTATTAATGCAAATAGGGTACAGTCCTCAAATAAAATAGAAGCCGAATCTGTGCTGAATCACTAGCAACTATTCACAGGTGAGGTATGGAAGAGGAATGATGGTGATGACAAGACCTTAACTGGAAATTCAGCTGAAGCCAGGGAAAAAACAATCCCAAACTAATCATATTAGCATTAACTCTTCTTTCTTGAGTTACCTCAACAACAAGATCAATTTAAATTTATATACCATCCTCAGTGACAAAACATTTAAAACAATTTACACCAGTGTTAATGTCAAATTTGATGCTGAGCTACAGACCAGAGAGGTTGGTTTTAAAGGGGGAAAGGGTGAGAGATGGAGAGGGTCAGGGAGTGAATTCCAGAGTTTAGGTTCAGTCACTCAAGGGATGGCTGCCAATGATACAGCAAGTAAATTCAGGATTGATCAGAGGAATTGTGTTGATATCCTCCAGGATGATCAGGCTGGGGAAAATCACAGAGTGAGGGAGAGGGGAGGTCTTGGAGGGATTTCAAAACAAGGGTTAAAATGATAAAAAAACAAAGGGTTGTTTAACTTGGAGATGTTAGAATCGGGAGCAGAAAACAAGCTGCTGGAGGAACTCAACGGGTCAAGCAGCGTCTGTGGAGGGAAAGGGAGAGTTAACATTTCGGGTTGTGACATTGCATCAGGATTGAGGGAAGATATCCAATGCAACGTGATGAGAGGGAAGGGTGAGAGAGACGCAGCCCAAGTGGAAGATAGGAGGGGAGAGTCTGGAGGAAGGGTCTGGTATGTGATGTGGAACCAGGTGAGTTGGTGGATGATGGGTAGATGGCGCCATGGAGGAGGCGGAGGGGGAATCTAGAGGCAGGAGCTGGTGGGTTATATGTGGAACCATGTGAATTGGTTGATGGTGGGTAAATGGTGTCGTGGAGGAGGGGGAGGGAGAGTCCAGAGACAGGGGCTGGCTGGTGGGTGGGCGATAGGTGGAAACAAATGAGGAAAAAACATTGGGCAGGTGAAGCCAGGTGGGGGGAGGAAGGGGGAAGGTAGAGAACCAGGTGAGAGAGTGATCGATGGAACGTGAAAATAGATGAATGATGGAAAAATGGATCCAGGTGGGTAATCAGAACCAAAAGGAGGAGGAAAGGAAGACAAGATGAGCCGGATACCTGAAATTGGAAAATTCAATGTTCATACCCTTGAATTATAGGCTACCCACGTGAAATGTTTTTAACAATACAGCACGGTAGAAGACCCTTCCAGCCCTTTAAACTCACCACCCAATTACAACCAATTGACCCCTGGTCATTTTGAAGGGTGGGAGAAAACCAGAGCAGCTGGAGGAAACTCACACAGACACAGGGAGAGCGTACAAACTCATTATGGACAGGGTTGGATTCGAACCCCTGTCGCTGGTGCTATAACAGCATGGAGCTAACCGCCATGTTAACCATGCCGCCCCAGTTATTGGGAAAAAAAATGTGTTCAGCCCATTGTGTTTTGTCTTTTATTCAGTCTTTTTCAGATATATTCATTCAATCTATGTACATAAAAGCCTGAGATTTTGAACAGCTAGATAGCAGTGTTTTAAAAGTAGCCAACCAATCAATTCAGTGATGGGCATAGCAATTTTGTATAGCTGTTCAGCATAACAAAGGTTTAGACTGCATAAGTGACCTTCAGACATTCATTTGTACAATAGCTTTTATAATCTGAAGATTTCTCTAGATATGGCTGTACTATTTACACACTTTGACATTTTGAACTCATCAGCATCGTTCAGGAAGTACAAATCACCCTTAAAGATTAAAAAGTAGTCTTTCCTGACCATTCCTCATACCTCAATACTTTCCTTTCTGCAAGTGATTCATCAAGAATGCAGTTATATTACTGCTTCATGTTAACCCAATGTGATTGTGGATGTGTATGATGTCTAAAGGACCACATAAATTTGGAGTCAGGTCAGTAAGGTTGACAGTAGATTAGGTGTGCATTGAATGTTCTGCAATCACACTATTGCAGACCAATCTTCAAAGAAGTACATAGGAAGTTATGGAAACTTGATAAACAAACTTCCGAGTCTTTTCAATGCTGTGGTGCATCCAACATTCCCCACACCCCCCGCCTCCTCTGCTGAAATAACCAGTGCTAGCTCCAGATCGTACTCAGCTGATACACTTTGCCTTCAGACCATCTTCTTCAGATTACCCTGACTGGCATACAAGCATTAATTTCCCTTCTTATGTGGTTTAATTAATTTACCATGATTCAATGTTCTATAAATACATTTTTGATTATTTTAAGAATAATTTTTGCTTCAATATTCAAACTGATTTAACTCATTTTTAATATGTCTCTGTATATCAAAGGCATTTTAAAAAAAAACATGTGACATGCATTTCACAGTGGCAAGCAGCTGTTGGGGTCAGTGCCTCAGGTTCCACTGCTTCAGAACTCATCAGCACACGAGGCTTGCTCTGCCTCACAGAAGTCTAGTAAAATCCACGGTGTCCAAAATTCAAGCAACCAGCAAAAAAAGAAGAAATAAAAAAATAAATAAATAGATAAATAAATAAACAAATAAATAGACCGATAAATAAATAAATTAATTAATAGATGGATGGATACATGTATAAATAGATGAATAGATAGATAGATAGATAGATAGATAGATAGATAGATAGATAGATAGATAGATAGAGAGATAGATAGATAGATAGATAGATAGATAGATAGATAGATAGA
>JAVLUD010000333.1:0-10068 GCA_032162045.1 Torpedo suessii
ATTTCTTTTTTGCTTGGAGCATTCTGTACTCCCTTAAGTCAGTAAATTGTTATGGTAAGGTACTGTATATTTATGGAATAAATATTTAATAATCTTGCATGAAGACTATTCCCAACATCCTTAATCCACGCATTATCTACTGTCTTTTTGATATGCTACTGTTGAGTTCATCACTTCAGGAAACCTCGCCAGTGTTTATCCTACACTCCACCCTCACCCCTCTCCCCAGCTCAAGTTCCAGTCAACCAGCTAGAGAGTGCCTCACAGAAGAAATTGCTTTCTGCTGTGATGCTTGCATGGTCAAATGGCCTGCCAGCACTTGCTCTCCGCGCTTAATGCTCTGAGTACGACTTCATCCTAGTCTTTGCCTTCAGAAAGAACAGGAAAATATTGGATGGGATAAAGAAAGATGAATGGTGGAGTTAACTGGAGGAGAAAATTAAAGGAGCAAAAATGAAAAATAAAGCAAAATACTGCAACTGTCAGAAATCTAAAGACAGAAGCTGAAAGTATTCAGCTTGTCCAACAACATCCATGTAAGTGAAACCAAGTTAATGTCAGATTGTTTCTTCAAAGATGTTCAGTTTTCATTAAAAATGAAATGGTGCTTTAGCATTTGCTTTGTTTAAAACTAGTTTGTAGCCAAACAGAACCCCCTCATAATATTAAAACCCTCTTTTAAATTTCTTCTTAGCTTTCCCTCCTCCAATTACCTTACTCCAGTATTCATTAATCCTTGCAAGTAGAATTTCCCATCTCTGTCATCAGTGAATGTACACTGTAAATTCTTTATATATTGAGTGTCCTTCCTTTGTTGGTACTGTACATTGAAAGTACATACAGCACTCTTCTCTGTATAAACAGTTATTACTTCTCTTTAGTCCCTTAAGTCTCTCAGTCAGATTTCTTGTTCATAAAGCCCAAATTGTGTTTTTCCTCTGGCTAATTTATTGCTCTTTCATTTTTGAAGAATTGTGCATTTTACCCTTCATATTGTCGTGTTCACCTACACCCTTCATTGTCTCTCCATTCCTTGACTTACAAATGTTTGATTCGATGCTTATGCAACACTACATAGGAATGCATTGGACAAAAATTACCAATGATGCATTCCATCCATCTATTTCCATTTACAGTAGAATCCCCATTAAAAGGCACCTGCGCTGACAACCCTACTCACCTCCACACAAGTGTCCCGCCCGGTCAGGCCCTCGGCGCACCTCCTCGCTATGACAACCTGGCTCACCTCCACACAAGTGTCCCGCCCGGTCAGGCCCTCGGCGCACCTTCCTCGCTATGACAACCTGGCTCACCTCCACACAAGTGTCCCGGTCAGGCCCTCGGCGCACCTTCCTCGCTATGACAACCCGACTCACCTCCCGCAAGTGGCGACAGCGAAAAGAATGTGCGTGCATTGAGGGGCATTGCTAGTTCAGCGGGGCAAACCTGCGCTTGCCCAACGAAGTCTCAGCGCTCCCCTGCGCAGTCCATCCGCCCAGTCATATTCATTTGAAATTATTTATTTTATTTCCTTTTTTTTTTTTTTTTGCCAGTTGTTTGAGATTCCGGTTGATTGAAGTCATGGGGATTCTACTTGTACAACATTTTGCTCAATGAAATGTTTTGCAGGAATGCATTCCTTTTGTAAATAAAAATATCTACTAATCATTGCTAACTAGATGAATTACCTTGCATTTTCCCTCAGACCATTTACATCTGCCACTTTTTGGGTAAGACCTGTTTTTTCTGTAATCTTTTATAAACCTCGCATTGTTTGGTAACAAGACAGTACGATATCTGGTCTTTCAGCAAGCTTGTATTGGGGCCGAGACAAGAATAGCAGAATGCTTGAGAATATAGTATTGTCTTGGTCACTGGGTCCACTGGGATATACTATATCCAATCCTTCTCAAATCAAAGCAATGTATTTGTTTTCTCTGTCAACAATCTTTGCATCCATGCTACTTGCATTTCCTAACATTAGTCATTTGCAGGAAGACATCTGAAAGTATTGTACAATAGAGGAGGAAGAGGATATAGGCAATGGCGACCATAGGAAAATGTGGAAAATGCTCAGGTTTCCTGCACGTGGTGGATAGGAAATGATCAGATATGGACTTCAGATGTGGACAGATCATGCTAACCTTTAAAATACTTGATGGTGTTCGACATTCCAATTCGTACAAAGAAATGTGCCTTAGTTAACATTCCAGAAGCTCGCCTGCCCCAACAAGTTAATAATTTTGTTTCCAATAAAGGTGGGTAAAACATGAGTCAAGAAAGGGAAAGTAACTAGGAAGGATATTTTTTACATCATTCTCTGAACCTTCTGACCTGGAAAGGAGCAAAGATGAGAATCAACATTGTGCTCAAGTTAAGTTAGTGCCACTCTATCCACCATCCAACTTCCTACCAAACACATGACTCCATTTGGAAAGCAGCTGTTCTTTCTATATTTAAGTATGTTATCACTTTGGGCATATGCTTGTTAATTTACCAGAACTATTACTTCAATTGTAAATGATCCCCCAGGAGTTACAATGGCCATGCATCACACTCACTGCTGGAAGGGGCATGGTCAATTTAATTTCTACTGAGATTTCACTGGAGTCCTGGGAGGGTGGAAACTGCAGAGTTCGAGGCTGCAGAAAGCTCAGGGCCTTTTGAGCCTTGAAAATAAGTGATAGAGATGTGATGCGAAAATGCAACTTCAAATTAAAACAAAACAGTGAGACAATTGAGCATTAATTCAAATGAGCAATTGGTAGATTGAGGACTGCTATTGGAATTTTTTACATTTAAAAGAAGAATTAGTGAAGAGAATAAATCTTTGGGCACAATGAAGATAAATTTCTTGAAATATTTACAGGGCAATTGTAAAGAGTGCAAATGTACAGGGCCTTAGTTCTGTTATGATGTTTAGCGTAAGTAGACACACACTATTCCTCATCTGAATACATCTTGTGATCTGACTAATTTGGAAAGGAATAGAAATAACTATTTAGGCATTTTTCCATTTCTTAAGAGTTGTATAAGCTTGTGTCTAATATTGCTAAATTTAAATAGTGCAATCTCATTTTTATTTCTATCAAGCATGTACCAGATGATGGCAGAACATCTGCTGAGCAAAATAAGTGTTTTAAATGGGATTGCATTCATTTAATCATTTTCATGATTCTGGTTGGGTCAATAAATTATTTTTAGGCTTGCAATGTAGAAAATTCTGCAGCTAATTTGTAACAGAACATTTCCATAAATGATAATGTGATAATGACCAGATCTGTGTGGTAAACCACTATTATGTAAAGTGGCTAGGGCCTAGCCAACCATGACCTGCAGCCTGTCCCAGGTAACTCCTCCCCTCCCTTTCCTTGAATAAAGGTGCTGAACCACCGACTCCTCCCTTAGTTCTGGGACAGTCCAGCAGGATCAAGAGGTCTGGTATGAAGTGACTCTGGCTCATATTTACAGCTAATAAAAGCCTTCGATCTCTCTCTGCACATTCTGCCTCTCGAGAGTTATTGATAGGTCTATCAGAGTGCAATACACAAAAGTGCTGGAGAAACTCAGCAGGTCAGGCAGCAACCGTAGGAAGTAAAAGGCAGTCAATGTTTCAGGCTGACAAAGGGCTTTAGCCTGAAACGTCGACCATTCTTTTCTCCCACTGATGCTGCTCGATCGCTGAGTTCCTCCGGCAGAGAGTGTTTAGCTTCTAATCAGCATCAGCAGTCTCCTTCACTAAAGAAGCATTTCCATCTCTTCTTTACATATTGCTGTTTTTACCTCTAATCCTCCCCACTCAATGATCTCTCCCTTTTCTTGTCTGTCCACCTCTCCCATCACTTGTCCAATGTCCTGTCACCTTTCAGCCCCTCCCCCAGCTCCTTTTCCCCTTCATATGCATTATATCACCCCCTTTTTATATTTAGTCGTGCTAAAGGATCCTGACCTGAAATATTGACTGAGCATTTCTGCCCATGGATGCTGTCTGACCCACTGAGTTCCTCTAGCAGCTCATGGTTTCCTCAAAATTCCAGCGTCTGTGGCTTTTGTGTTTCTCATCAATGTAACATTACCATATCCCTTATATTTTATATTCTACAGAATCCTCTGTCCCCCTCGACCATATCCCCAGCTCTGGCAGAACAGTACAACCTGTCCTTCCAAAAGGTAAAACAAAATGATTCTGATGACAGGTCATCAGCATTAAGCATTGCTTCCTTCTCCACACACTCTTAGCATCATCCTACAGTGTCCCTTCTATTTTGTCAAATATATAAAATAACATTTGCAGCATTATTTTCATCAGTGTCTATTAGAAACACAGATCTTCAGCCCATTCTCTGCATTGTAATAGAAAAAAAATAATGCAAATGTAGTTTGAGCTCTTTTCGTATAAAATCATCCAAAAATGTTTCATGGAAGGGTAATAGAGAACAAAAAGGAAGAAGGAATCTGCTGATTGGTCAGTATCAGTGGGAGAAAAAATTGTCAAAGTTTCGGGTTGGAACCTTTCATCGAAACAAATCAATGTCCACTCTCAGGTTCTGTTCGTGGAAATTCCATCACAAGCTGTTGACCTAACCTGTGTGTATTGATCTGCTCTGGTTCCAATCACGTGGCAGCCTTTTCTCAAATGTTAACTCAGTCACGAACTATCAGTGATTATTCCACAATTTCACAACCTCTGTAAAATATGTCTTCTGTGCTAAACCTCTTATTTTTAATCCGACAGAAATGTTGTAGACTGCCTCAAGCTGAGAAGTGATCAGATTTCAGCTCTCTTCCATCCTTGTCCTATATTTGGACAACTCTATTAAATCATCCAATTATCTTTTCTCTTGTAACAAAACAGACCAATTTATCCATTCAATTGTAGTTCCTTTAATCAAGCAGAATCAGAGAAAAGGTTGCCAGTGGAGCTTTTTGATTGCCAATTTACAAAAATGATAAATGGTTCTTTGTGAAAAATATACTAAAAGTGATGTGTCCCCCATATGTAAATAAACCAAGGGATCATCAGAGAATGAAATTAGATCTTCTGCTTGAATAGTGTTCTTAAAACATAAGGGGATAAATTTTTAATCATACAACTGAGGCAATTTAATATTTAAGAATTGACTATTTCAAATAAATATTCTGATTTTGAATTTAAAATAGTTATGTCACAGTTAACTCATGCTTCATAGAAAAACAAGGTGAACAGATTAATAGAAGCACCAAAGACAGAGGGACAGAATTCAGTTCAGAGGGGAACTTGGATCATTGGAGGCATCGCTTAATGTATCTGCCATTGCACAACTCAATTCCTGTGCCCTGCTGAAGACCCATGAGCCTATGCAACATATAACATCTAGAACACCTTCTGAATAACCTATTTCAGCCTTTCCAGAAACAAATTATAATCTCAACTACATTTGCCTGGGAGAGTGATTCACTGACATTGTTGTTGATACGTGAGATTCACTACATAAATTAGAGGTCAGATTTCACATTTTGTACAAGCATAGTTTGATCTATAACTATCATCTCAACCTTAATTTGATTCATTACTTTAGAATCTTTCTGCAGTATCTGTCATTACCACTTTTCACACAAGCCAATGTATGAACTGAATCAGTAAGGACAATTTTCTTTGTGTAAGGTGGCACGGATAGCGTGGCAGTTAGTGCAACGCTATTACAGCGCCAATGACCCATATTTGAAACTGGGGCAGTCTGTAAGGAGTTTGTATGTTCTCCCCGTGTCTGCGTGGGTTTCCTCTGGGTGCTCCGGTTTCCTCCCACCGGGGTTGTAGGTCAATTGGGCTATTTGGGTGGCACGGGCTCATGGGCTGCAATTTTAATTTCAGATCTGACAATTTTCCTATTGCTTATTTATTTTTTTGTCTGTAGTAAGATTGAAAATTTAAGGGCAACATTAAAACAACAGCAGACTGGAGACACATGAGAGACTGCAGATGCTGGAATCTGAAGCAACAAACAATCTGCTGATGCGTCAAGCATCTTCAATGGAAGGAAAAGAATGGTTAACGTTGTGGGCCGAACCCCTTCATCAAGAATTAATGTAGCGCAGCAGCCTGAGATGCTTCACAGGAGTATTATCAAACAAAATTTGATTCTGGCCAACATGAAGGATTTATTAGATCAGGTGATAAAATGCTTGGACCTAGCGATAGTGTCTAATGTTCATCTTAACGATAGGAGGGATGACAGAGAAATTGAGGGAGGGAATTTCAGAGTCCAGAACCTTGGCAACCATAGACTGCCAATTGTGGAATGATTATATTTGAAGATGATTGAGGGGACTGAGTTGGAGGAGAGTGTGTTTGAGAGAATTTCAGGGCTGGAGGAGATGAGGTAAAGAGGGGTTCAAAAAGAAGTGGAGAATTTAAAACTTATCTGCCATTCAATTTACGCAGACAGACACAGGGATGATGGAGAGCCTTGGGAAGATAAAGGTGGTGGACATTGGTACTATGGATATGAAGGAATAAGGGACCCATTCAGTTCAGGAGTGAATGGGTGAGAGCTGCTGACGAGCAACTCAGAACCTCGGGATCAGGAGAAGCGTGGTGCTCAGGAGTGTTCATTTATCAATCTCATTGTATTTATTTATCTCTTTTTGTGCCTCTTGATATATTGTGGTAATTAAATTTATACTATTGTTGGTATATTTTATGTACCTATGCGGCTGTTGCTAATAAGAATTTTGGTGCACCATTACATTGTACTTGTGTATGACAATAAACTCATATCATCATCAACCATTGAGGAAGGAGCATAGGTTCTGACTTTGCATGGACTATTAATATGCTCACATTTAATTTCCTGGTCATATTTTATGTAGCCTTTGTATTGTTGGCAATACATTTATTAACATTTACCAAACACGGCATGCAGCAGAATGTAATCCACAAGAGTTAAGTGCTTCCACATGATCTTCATCAGTGCCAAAAAACAATCTTAATACTTGATTCTTGACATCTCTGCAGTGTTCATTTTAGCAGGACTAATGATGAGATACAAGTCCACAGAGACCATGAGTCTCAGGCATACGTCAAGCATCATTGGAATAAATAAACAATTTTTACCACTGATCAGCAAAAAAATACGCCTCTTTGACATTTTTCCCTTCTTTTCTTTCAGCCCTAACACATTGGAAGATGCAGAAACATCAAGTCTTATTTAAATCATGCTTAGATCTCAACCTGAGACAAGATATAGGAGAAATTTATTTGCAGGCTGCGTGCTACAGATACAAAGAAAGAAAAGTTTGGTTTTGATTTACTATCTCTCGTGAGAACAGTGGAAGTTCAGAGGTAAAACACGTTTCAAGATGCGGAGGACGTGGGGGGGGATGGGGAAGGAGGGGAAGGGAAAATGTCTGATCGGATGGCATGCAGGAGAGAACGTCCGCAGGCATAATGCAAACTCCTGCTTGTCTGCATAGTTCTCCAATCCACACCTACTCTGAGCTTCTGGTCTCCCACATTGTCCTAACAATCTCCAAAACAAGCTCAAGGAACAGGACCATATTTTGTCCAGGCACATTCAGCCTTTCACACTCAATGCTGAATTCAGCAATTTCAGAAGATCAACACTTCCCGTCTCTTCAGCTCACATTTACGTCATTCGGAGATTTTACTAATTTCTATTGGTTGTTCTCCCATATTCACCTTCTGCCATTCACACTCCACCTCCCTTTCCTCTTAAACAAAAGCCCGGACCACCCACTGCCATTCGGTGCATGATTCCTTTTGCCATTTAGCCTTTCCTGACTATCACCCAATGGTTTGACCTTCAGCCCAAATATAATGGTTGTAACAACCAACACTGGTCAACGAAGATTTTGCTTCCTGAATCACTTTAAAATTTTCCTATCACGTACCGTTTTTTAGATACAGGTTGAATACCCCTTATCCGAATACCTGAAATGATCCAATATCTGAAACTTTTTTCATCCACAGTCCCATAAGGTAATACGTAATAGAGTTCAGAAATCCCGATCGGAGAACGGGACGTAGCGGACATAAGTAGTGCATTATTGAGTGTAGATTTTTCAATATATGTCTACTTCAGTTAATTTGTGCAGATGTAAATATTTGTATTGTAATGTGAATGCATGTATCTTTAAGTCTGAGTGGATGAGCGCATTTTTTAAAATGGTGTTCCAAAACTCGAAAAAATCCAAAATCCGAAACACTTCTGGTCCCATGCATTTCGGATAAGAGGTACTCGACCTGTAATTAGAAGGAATAAGTGTGCTCAATATTAACAGAATGAAGGGAGAGGAGAGTAGAAATATTTTAAGTAGACAATAGGTCACGGAATGACAACAAACAACACAATAATTACTGGACTCTGCTGCCAGAAGCAGGTGTCGCTAACCTGGACCCCAAGCCTGTTCTGCCATTCAATATGATGGTGGCTGATCCACCATAGGCTTCAGCTCCTCCTCTATGCCGGATCCACATCACCCTCAATTCCCTGATCTTTGAAAAATAAATTATCTCCTTCCTCACCACCACCCCCCCCCCCCCTTCCACACTTTAAATACTATAAATGAAAAGCTTTCACAATATGCTTGGGTATGGAATTCTGGAGATTCACTACCTCCTGTGAGAAGAAAATGATCAGATGTCTCAGTTACCAGCCCCTTCAAATGATGCCCCCTTGGTGAAAACGTCTCAACATCTATCCTATCACATCCCTGACATTTCAATAAGATGACCCTCATTCTTCTAAACTCCAAAGAAATTAAACTAATTTATTTAGTGGCTTGTGATAGGACAATCTTCTCGTCCCTCGAATTAGCCTAGTCAATCTCCTTGGACTGCCTCCAATGCTATTAAATCCTTTCTTAGGTGAGGGGATGCACTGAAAAGGGAAATTAATTTGAAATACGCACATTTCCAAGGGATACTGGAAAAAGGCAGGGCTCTGAGAACCAACACTGGCTTAAGACTCATGGAATGTGCTGTAACAACAGCTAATTTATAGTTGAATTGAACATTATCATCTCAAGTTGGATATTTGCATGTTGAACAAAATCAAAGAATTGTAGCAGAGAAGATGCACATTCACCGACTGTGCCTCTGCCCAGTGCCAACTCCTTGAACAGACCATTCAAGTAATCCCATTGCCCTGGCCTTTCCCCTGGTCCTGAGATTTTCTTTCTATTTACTTCTCTAGCATTTCGTTTCAAATTGAATCTCTTCCACTCCCACGTCTGTCAGGGCATGCCAGATAAAAGTTAATATTCATGTGTACATTTTGAATATTCAAATAACTTTTGAACATCAATACATAAATCTATAAAACATCAAAACCTGGTAGACTCACTGTACGGTGTGTGAATATGTTGGCATCACGCTGTGGAACAGTTATTGGTACTTTTCTATCTAATTTCTGTTCAAGGCAAATCACTCTTTGCAGTTGGGCAGAGGGGTTTTGCCCCAACTCATTTCAATTCCACTGGGAGGTAGGAAGAGAGATTAAATCCTCCCGTTTCTGTGCAGCAAACTAAGCAGTTACCTGTGCTCCCACTTAATTAAGAGAAGTAAACAAGCCTGAGAATTTTAATCTCTGAATCCCAACATTGCCAAAATAAAAACATCTCACAGTTAAATGTCTCCAGCCATCTCTCTTGTCAAAAGAGAATAGCCACCTTCGCAAGATCTTTAACTAAAGACAATAATACCATCCGCTAACATAATGAAAGAACTCTCCCTATTTTTCAACAGGCTCCTGAGAGAGAAAAACGGCAGCTTTCTGTGCGGCCTCTGATGGTGACTACTATTCCGGTAATGTATCAATTAAAAAGACTGCGCAATCTTATCAATTACATGAATTTCAGGCTACATAAATAATCACAGAACAATGAACATTACACATATTAACAATGAACATTACTCTATGCCTTTGCAAATAATTTTGCTTTGGAAGAGATCTTAGATGGACAGAAGGTCAAAGCAGTTAGACACGTGTTTCTGTGTTTATGTTTTGACGTGATCGATGGAGAACGTTGTGCTTTTTAATGTAGCAACAAAGCTCCTGTGTGAAATGC